>JBAMCL010000659.1:0-258742 GCA_037075165.1 Hirtodrosophila histrioides
ATATATATCCTTGATCAGTATCAAAAGAGATTTCAATTTGGCCATGTCTGTCTGTTTGCATTCGTATTCGTTGTTTATATAATTTGTTTGTTGATATTAAGTTAAGCTTCAGAAGGAATGCAGCTGGTCCGATTGGAATTTAGTGACAGTTATTAAGTGCGGACGCAGTTGGCAGTCTGTTGGCGCGTTTCTAATTGGAGAATTGAATACGGCATTTATTGACATTATCTTAAAGTGGCTATAAAAAGCAGGCCACTGTTGTGAGTTTTCAAATTGTTAATATACAGTGGGTTACAATATGCAATGTAATATGTAAATAACAGTGGTTCAAAAATTATAATGTCATCAATATGTCATATATTGACAGAAAATAATTTTAACAAATATTGAAAAACATTTCATGCAGATTTCATCGTTGATAAGATAGCAGGTAGATCAATAGAACAGTTTCTTGGCTTACGCTGCGCTAAAAATCTTGAATTTGACACTTTATAATCTGAGGGTATACACAAAGATGTGGATCAAGTTTGGATTCAAGGACGGACCATTGCGCAAGCTCAATATACTCTGCTTCAAAAATATATTTTTATAACAGAGTATACTAATCATATGTATTGGTGTTTGTTCTTCCATTGGAAGTGCCTGTTTTATAGGGTCGGAGTTGACTCCTTCTGAAGACAGTACCCCCTTGATCGCATTTTTGGGTACATGGAGTAAAAATTTTATCTTAGGGGTCTTGCAGAAAGCTTTTTCCTATGAGTTTAATATTCGAAGGTGATCAGATCTTAATCGAATTCGAATGCTTGTGTATAATTTTCTGAGTACGAAGATGTGTTTTAGATCTAAATATAGGGTTGTTCCATTTTACACGACTTCTTCCTTGTAAGATCAGAGTATAAATATCTATATCCCTTAAAGTCGATGTTTTTTCGATGTATAGCTGACCTATTTTTCCCGTTGTTAAGCATTGACAATCATCAATTGACGGCATTTCTGACAAATGAGCTCATATAATTAAAAAATTCAAATGAGTAATTTAATTAAAATGGGGAAATGCATAAATTTAATGAATAACCAACAACATCTGACAATGTGATTTTGTCAGTCTCTCATTGGGGGAACGCGTAAAATGTGCCATCAAATGTAAACAACAAATCGTAGTCAAAGCGAATATAATACAGCCAGATGAGATGCACCCTTAAAGGGAGGGACGAAAGGTCTGAGGTTTTGTGCATAAATTTCATAATCCACACAAAGCAATGAGTCAGAACATCAATGTTCTACCGCTTTTGCAGCTCAAGCATTAGCGTCCGTCAGTTCCTATTCCTTGCGACTGCCTCTTTGACTATCTCCAATAATGCGGCAATGGAAGCCAAAGGGGGATAGTCGTCAACTTGGTCGCAATTTCGAGTTGGCAGCCACAAAAACACATCATATGAATGGATAGTTCGCATACGTACGGTATGACGTTCACTGGATATGTGTGTGAGTGTGTATGTGTGGTGGTGTAAGAGGGGGAGCATATGGGTATTAGTGTGAAGCAAACAAACTGTAGAGAAAGCTCAAAAAATTAAGCTGAAGTTGTCTCGCAGCCAACGAAAAACTGACACCCAAATGCATTAAGCAAAAATTGTCAACAATTTCTCAGTACTCGCATTCACCCTTGTCCTCGAACAGCATCATCCCCAAAGCAACGGCGCGCCGCGGTGTCTAGTCTGCTCGAATAAATAATCGGGTGGGTAGCGGAGTGAATTGAGGGAGAGTTGCAGACAAAGTCAGTGAGTCAGCATCGGTGGTCACTAGAGATGGGAGCGTGTTTGTTAAATTCAGTATAATAACGAACATCTTACATGTAATTACATATCTTTTTATCCTGGCGGAGGGTTATATATAGTTATATTATAGTCACGAAATGTGAAATACATTAAAAACAAGTACGAATGCTCTAGTCGAGTATACCCAACTATGAAACCCCCTGTACCCAGGTCTAAAACTTCCAATCACATCTTCGTGCACTACACATACACAAAGCCGCATACATACGAGCCACTGCGTAAGCGAGGCATTTTAAGTGGCAGTGCATCTTCTTACCCTCTTCCCCCACGCTTCAGGACTGAATCTAAGGGTTTATTTAATCGAATTGCGTGGCAACGGGGAAGATATCTGAAATTGGAAACAAACTTGATCTGCGTATTTGATGTCTCTAGCTCTTATAGATGCTGAGATCGACGCTTTGATACAGACGGACAGACAGACGGACATGGCCAAATCGAAATCTCTTTATAGGAAGTAAAAACCGACAACTATGTCAACTAAGACTATATCGTCTTGTCTGGCTCTCCGGTTTCTATGTAATGCAATTTTAATTAATGAAATTTCACAGAGATGGGTATTTAATCATTTATTTGTTAATTTCTTGATAAATATATAACAATGTTAAGTCAAACAGAAGGTGAATATTACAAAGACTTAATTATGGTTGCTGTGACACGGTACCGGTTTATGGGTTGTAAGTAGGAGCCTCAATGCAATGAAATCCACAACGAAGTGCAGCCAGGTGATGTAGAATCTACGTTAAGTTACAATAATATATTTTTAAACTAGCTTAAATTCATAGGAATGCTCTTTCGTGCATATTCGACTACGAGAGAGGTTGTAAACAGGGCATAACCGGCAACTGACAAATAAAATATACCTGCATCGGGTCAGTACACAAGATATGCTACACATACTTTATACATAGAATGGATGGAATGCATTTGTATCTGCGTATGCAACGCCAACGCCAGCCAATCTTATATTAAAACAAGTAAGAATGCTATAGTCGAGTATACCCGACTACGAAACTCCCTGTACCCAGATCTAAGACTTCCAATCATATCTTCGAACATTTTGCATTTTGAGTGGTGGCTGTGCTTCTTCTTCCCCCCTTGCTGCAGCACTGAATCTTCTTTCGTCAATAACTTCTGTGTTTATTATCCGATCGACTTGAAATTTGGAGAGTGTATTAAGAGTTATTATACACTATACATGCCAAATCCCAAAGCTGTATCTTTAAGATTGTTGGTATAAAACGTTTTTATCGAATTACGGTGGAACGGGGGGAGATAGCTGAAATTGGAAACAAACTTGATCTGCGTATGGTATACAGGAACCTACATCCTAACTTTGTGTCTCTAGCTCTTATAGTTGCTGAGATCGACGCGTTCATACAGACGGACAGACAGACGGACATAGCCACATCGAAATCTCTTTTGATACTGATCAAGAATATATATACTTTATAGGGTCGGAGATGTCTCATTCTGCCTGTTTCATACAACAGTTTTCCGCGATTTTCCACGCATGTGGGTGGAATTTTTCAAAATCCAGTCTTAGTGTGCACTTTCATCATAGATGAAACCTACTGTGAAAATTTCAACATCCTAGCTCTTATGGTTTGGGCTGTGCGATGATCATCAATCAGTCAGTCAGGCAGTCAGTCAGCACGAACTCTTTTATATATATAGACTAGCAGGTAATATCCCGGTCTTACCCGGGGAAATATTTAGATGAAAGTGCATTTTTTTTTTAATTTGACTACTTTCGTCAACCGTAAGAAATACAACTAAATAGTTGAGCCACGTGTCTATGAAAATGTCTTAAAAAAAAGAAAAAAATGTCCCACTCATCTGTCCTGACTTCCATTTCCCGCCAGTGGCGACGCGGAGTAGATTTTCCAAAATCATTTGGCATTTTAAGCCAATTTCAAGAATAAGACTAAGAATCCAAAATAAATCTTTCCAACTGTTTTCCGCCCGTTGTATTGCCCGCAAAGAACCGAGGTTTTTGTATTTGTATTTGGAAATTAGTAAAAGCCACGTGTATTTCTCAAAACCGATAGCACATGTGACTTTGAAAATTAGTTTCAAAATGATTGAATGATAAACAGAAGTTTGAAAATGAGTTCAAGTCAATTGAACGATAATCAAAAAAATTTCATTCAACAGTTTTCCGCAAATTTTCCGACCTTAGGGGTAGATTTTCAAAATCTTTTGGACACCGCGCCTATTATGTGTTTGGGTAGAACCTTGAAATTGAATTTGAAGCCAATCCCATAAAATTTAAAAATGTCGAATGCTAGACTTTTCCACCGATTTTCCGACCATGGGGCTGAATTTCCCAAAATCGCTGATACAAGTGTCGAATTATTTTATGTAAAGAGCTTTCAAAATGAGTTTGAAGTCAATCGGACGATAATCAAAAAAGCTTCATACAACAGTTTTCCGCGAATTTTCCGACTTCTTGGGTAGATTTTCCAAGATCTTTGACCATTGCGCCTATTATTTTTTTCCATAGAACCATGTGGTCGAATTTCCCAAAATCGCTGATACACGTGTCGAATTATCTTACGTGAAGAGCTTTGAAAATAAATTTGAAGGTGATCGGTCTAAAATTAGACTTTCGCCCATACAACATTGAGACTCCCAATTTTCCACCCATGGGGATGGATTTTCCAAAATCGGTAAGATATGTGTCAAATTAATTTTTGTGTAGATCTCTGAAAATGAGTTTGAAGCTGATTGCATAGTAAACAAAAAAGTTTCATACAACAGTTTTCCGCGATGTTCCACGCTTGTGGGTGGAATTTTCCAAAATCCCGTCTTTGTGTGCACTTTTATTATAGATGAAACCTACTGTGAAAATTTCAACATCCTAGCTCTTATGGTTTGGGCTGTGCGATGATTGCCAATCAGTCAGTCAGTCAGCAATAACTCTTTTATATATATAGATAGCGGGTAAAACGCGTGCGTTGCTTGTCAAAACATTTAGATTAAAATGCATTATGTTGAATTTGACTAATTTCGTTAACCGTAAGCAATACACAAATACTAAGTTTCACATTTTTCCCTCCTGTGGAAACCAAATATTTGAGTCGATGCTTAATGATTTGTTGTGTAGGCCTGTGACAGTGGCTTTGAAGCCAATCTAACTAAACAAATTATCTCATTCATTTGACTTTGACCCCATTTCTCGCCCGTGGCGACGGCTGGCGCCGTCCTTTAAAATATTTTTGATTAAGCTAAAAGAATAATACTAGTATCTAGAAAATATCGGAAGGGTGTTAAAAAAACTGTACCTAATTCAAGTGAAAACTTAAAAAACAATTATTCCATTGTTAAAACATTTATCGCATTCTGTTTGCGGTAGTCCAATGCACTGTGAAAATACGAACTGCTGTTAGCAAAAATTCAATAGCCTTAAATTTGTCGGTAAACTTATTACATGTTGGTACTAACAAATATCAACCGACCGCCACAGTTATGAAAAATCTATCAACAATCGTTAATGCGAATGCAGCTTTTCCGATTTACTACATAAAAATAATAGTAATGTTATTATGTAGTAAATCGGCCCACCAGCATTCACATTTTATTAACTGAAAAGGTACAATATTAATTAAAAAACTTAAATGATAGCAAAGCATAGGCAGAAGCTGAGAGACAAAACTAATATGACAATTTCAGTTGCATCTTAGGGCCGAGAGAGCGATAAATCGCGATATTTATATTAAACGGGTTATTCACATTTTATTTTAAACTATAATTAACAAATTCAAATTTGACCGCTACTATATCTAACAGTCTGGTAAATGTTTGTTGATGTTTTCCAACACTAAGACAAACAACTATCTGGTCGATATACGCATATCGGTCACCTTTTATTTGCCTTCATTTCATTAATTTGACAATAAAGTCTTGTTCTGCCGACAGAATTTGCTTTCTAATTTTGAGAAGCGTCGTTTAAGACCAAAGTCAGACATTTCGACGTACTCTTTATATAAGGGCGCCATACTTAAGAATTACCCGCCAAATTCATCTCGAGCACATCGATTGCCAAGCTAAGCAGAGTCAGAGAGACAAAGCAATATGGCGATTTCAGTCGCACTTATAAGTTTAAAGGCCGAGAGAGCGATTCAAGAGAGACATTTTTATCTCTTTTACACTTTTACGTTGTTATGCATCAGTTGGCACATATCGGGATTTTCATACAATTTTCAAATAGAATTTTCCTATTCTTCCCGATATAAATATATTTTACCATTTTTTGATGTCTTTGAAGCTGCTCTATCTAAACAAATAATCCCACTTATTTGTCCTTAAGTTCTTTTACAGCCCGTGGCGTCGCGGAGTAGATTTTCCAAAATCATTTGGCATTTGAAGCTAACTTCAAGAATAATACGTAAAATGCTGACTAAGCTTCCCATCTATTTTCTGCTCGTTGTATTGCCCGCAAAGTACCGAGGTTTTTGTATTTATATTTGGAAATTAGTATAAAGCCACGTGTATTTTTCAAAACCAGTAGCACATGTGTCGAATTATTTACTGTGAGGTGCTTTGAATAATAGATTCAAAATAATAAAATTATAAACAGAAGTTTGAAAATGAGTTTGAACTCAATGGGACTATAATCAAAAAAGTTGCATCAACAGTTTTCCACGGATTTTCCGACTTTGGGGGTAGATTTTCCAAATCTTTGACTGTTTTTACTCCCTGTACCCATAAAATGGATAAAAAGGGGGTGATGGACTTTTGCAAAGTATGTAACAGGCAGAAGGAGACATCTCCGACCCTATAAAGTATATATATTCTTGATCAGTATCAAAAGAGATTTCGATTTGGCAATGTCCTTCTGTCTGTCCGCCTGCCCGTCCGTCCGTCTCTCCGTCTGTCCGGCTGAACGCGTCGACCTCAGCAAGAGCTAGAGACACCAAATATGGAATGTAGGTTCCTGTATACCATGCGCAGATCAGGTTTGTTTCCGATCTCAGATTTCGCTTCCCGTTCCCCCGCAATTCGATCAAAATGTTTTACAGCCCTCTACTTAAGGATATAGCTTTGGGATTTGTCATGTATAATACTTTAGTCACTCTTAACCTACTTCTTGAAATTTATAATTGTCGTCCGATCGGGTTCAAACTCATTTATAAAGTTTTCTGCAGGTCATCCAATTATTTTGAATCTAATTTTCAAAGCACCTCACATATACTCGACACATGTGCTACCGGCCTTGAAATATGAACGCCCACGGTCGAAAAAGGGGTGAAGTCTGGAATTTAGCACTTTCGTTTTTCATGTTAATGGCTTCACACTAATTTCAAAATATACAAATACATAAAGCTCGGAACTTTGCGGGCATACAACGGTCGGAAAATAGTTGGAAAGCTTTAATATTAATTCTTAATATTATTCTTGCAATTGGTTTCAAATGCGCGTCGCCACGGGCGGAAAATAGAAGTCAAGAACAAATAATTGGGACCATTTATTAAGTTAGATCGCTTTCGAAGACATTTTCATAGGCCTACACAACTAAATAGTTGGAAACTACCTACCCACACGGGAGGAAAAACTATGATACGCTGTTCTTGTGTTTTTCTTACGGTTGACGAAATTAGTCAAATTCAAAATAATGTACTACCTGCTAGTCTATACTATATAATTAATAAAACCACAGGCCTAGATTTACAGGAGGATGTTTCTCTCATGGACAGTTTTATGTGGCTTGTTCAACAGTCTGTTCCTCCAAAGGTTTAATTTACACCTGATAAGAAAGCAAAAAATCCTTTATAACATCGATATTCTCTTTGGAGATACCACGTTAAAAAAGCGCGCTGTGGAAACGAGAAAATAGTTAAATTATTATAAAAATTTAAATTTAATGAATTTTAATAAAATATAGATAGGAAATGCGAGCAACACCGCGGGTATAAGCTAGTGATACCATATAATATAATTTAAACAGATTGTTTTCCTTTGAACCAGTCCGTGATGATTATGAATTTGAGGACGGTGTTTATCCCTATCTCGGATATTTCCGACATAAAAATTTTAAAACTAAATTGCTTCGGGTAGTGGTGTCGTCTCCTACTGAATGGGGGGAGTGGCAGAGTAGGGTCTCCACACTTTCTTCTTTCTTCCTCATTATGGAATGAGGCCATGTGGGTTTCAATTCAGCACATGTTGTGATATATTTCCAACATTCGGCCATTTGACGTTTTGTAAGAGCTTTCCTGCACTGTCTGAGAGTGGACAGAGGCATACTCACATTACTCCTCTTCTCAAAGAATGTTGCCTTGTCTAGTTCATCTACTATTTTTTCCCTTTGATATTCCGGGTCCAGATGTGTGGCTGTCTCGTTAAGGGACTGGCAACACTGAGTGAGAGTTGTTCCATTGTTAGTGCATAAGTCAAGCGCCTTGACTGCGGCTTAGCTGTCAGAGTATATATAAGTGTCCCATTCACTTAGATTATGTGCACGCAGACAAAGGTTTGCTTCCTGAATAGCCAACACTTCTGCCTGGTCAGGGAGTCGGGAAATTTCCTTCATCTTTAGTACGGGAGAGAATACACCGCCCCCACACGTTCTTCCCGTTTTGATCCATGGCTGATCGACCATGGTGTGTGTGTGGGTGGCTTTACCCAGTCTTGTCGGCTGGAAATCGTGACACTGTACTGTTATTACTGGTTATTAAGCTCAGTATTGCCTAGTCCACATGTTCTGATCCGTCTTATGATTCCATTGAGTGGACTCGTTGCATAAGTACATAAGGTTTTGTCAAAATTTTCCCTCGATTAAGTCAGCAACATCGTCTGCGTAGGCAAGAACCACGTGTTCGTCCTCATCTAGGGTGCGAAGCAGAGAGGACGCCTCCCTGAGGAATGCCTCTGCTGACGTATCTGCTCATTGAGAAATCTCACAGGCAGGAACTCACCGTCCTACTCGTTCAATGAACTTGACTAGGGGAAGTTCAACTCCCATATCTGTCAGTGCTAGGGTTATTGCTTCCGCTAGCATGTTGATGGAAGTTCCTTCTATGTTTAAAAATGCCATTAAGCTGTACTCCTTGGCACTGAGTGATCTTTAGATGCTAGAGACTAGGGTATGTAGTCCTGCCTCAGTGAACTCGCTCTTTGTGTATGAGTGCTGTGTACGCGATAACAGTTTTAGATGCACATCAAGAATCCTTTCCAGGGTCTTTAGTAGGAAAGAGCATAGACTTATAGGTCTGAAGTCATTTGGTTTGACATGGGAAGGTTTACCTAGTTTGGGTATGAACATTACATTCAATCCTCTCCTGGTTATGGGAATGTGGTTTGTCAGTAGATAACCTAAAAATGTGACTCGCAGACAGGCAATCATATAGCTTATGCTGTGCTGGAGGTGTGCCGGGTAGGTTGGTTGAGTTAGTAGTCTCGGTGTCTGTGAGCACCCAGGGAAGTGGGTTTCTAAAGGATTTCGAGGGTTTGCTTGCATTTGTTAGTGTGTTGATTAAGGAATCCACCTGTTCGGCGTTTCCCTAAATAGGGGTAGGCTTAGTTCCAGGTTCTTCCTCGTGAGTCTCATGTATTGCCCCCAATTTGTGATACTACTGGTTCGATGTATCGGTGTTCCGAGGAGTGTTCTGGTCAAATTCTCAAGAATACAACCCGTTAGGAAGTGTTGTCATAAGCAAGGGTTATGTCCAAAATTTTACTTCTGTTTTTAATAATGAAGCTGGGGTCGTTACCTCTATTACGTAGGTTTAAATTAGTGCCAAGTAGGTATTTAAAAAAAACGAAGTGCCGTTCGTTGATATCAGTACTTCCCATTTCGTTTGGTGAGCATTGGCATCTTCCAGAATGAGTAATGTCTTTGTGCCTGTACTGTGTGTCACAAGCTCACGGTGGGTGGTGTGCGGATCTCGTCGTGAGCTAGATAGAGGGAAACCAACCTGTAGTAGTTACCGCCCAGTTCAAGGCTAAATAGCGTGATGTCTCCATCACTGAACTGGGAGAATAGGAAAGCAATATATAGTTTCATTATATTAATAGCAGGTTCTTATTTTACACTAACCGGTTATGTGGATACGGGTGTATTTGGGCGTCCTGTGGCCACAGATTCTGTCATAACCGATCCATGGCTCCTGTACAGAACAGCATCTACTGCGCCGGGTGCTGGGCACAGCAGAAGTGCAGCGGGGCTGACTCTCTGTGGTGCAGACTGATGTTAGTACCTGCATCACAGAAGACGGCAGTTCCCTCCTCCGGCGTAAGCTCCAAGCTATTTTCGCCCAGGAGATTCTGCACGGTATACATCCGGCCAAGAGAGGCCCCGAAATCTGATCCCGAGGAGATGTCGTGGTCGGCAGTCTCTTCAGCCTCGTTCTCCTTGGTCTCACTCGATGGGACCACCAATTTCGACTTCACGCAGGCAGCAAGGTTTGCTTGTGAGCACGCCTTGGAATTATATACCCTTACGTTGACTTTACCGAATCCGTCGCTGATAGAGCCTCTCCTTGTCTCCAAGTTCTCCTAGCTTTCATTATTTATTTGAAAGATGACTTTTTAATTTCTAGCATCCTCCAGTTGTTAATTAGAAGGTCCTGGCTAAACAGCTTGATCGCTTCCAATATGCCCGCTGGCTCGGTAGGCAGAGTAGCCAAGCTCTCTATCCCTGGACCTCGAGGATGTGTCCTTTCCGTCAACCGCAGACAGGCTCGTTCCGGGATATACCTCTACCACCGTCTCCGGCAGCTTTATTGGGCTGCATGGAACGTTTATTTCCGCAGGTGACTAGGTTGTCGATAACCCCGAGTATGATCTTATCCTCTGCATCTTAAACGAGCTAGTCAATGGAGCTTGTGTTCTTGGTCTCTTCGGCGTTGTGTTTGGTTTTTTCATAGAGCGCTCCCGCTTTTTAATTGTGCGCTCCACAGGTTAGGACGGCTTTTGCTCATGCTAGGTCCTGCTGGCTTTTGGCTAAATCCGCGTCAAAAACCTCTTGGTCGGCCTTTTGGCGTTGGGCGCCAGTGGAACTGGTGGCTTTTCTATGGTCTGTGGCAGAGTTAGTGCGGCTCTGCGGTAAGCCACTGTCCTTTGGGCTCCTTCGTAGAGCCGCTTTTCATCTGCCAGTAACTGAGGACTTGCTGGTGGCTTTCGTGCTAGAGGTTGGCATCGGTTCGGTAGGGTCACCGGACGTCGGTGGCTTCAGCGTTCTCTTGCAGTTTGAGCTGCTCTTCATTCCTGAGCTGGTGGCTCTCTCCGGCTTTTCCTAAGGACCAGACTCTGTTGTTGTTTTGTTTCGTTATTGTCCTTTATTGCTATTTGGACCCACGAGTGGCGGAGAAATGTAAAGGTCCTCCAGGGCATAGATCCGCAGTACACGGGTAAGGTAAAATTAGAACATGTGATTGCCAAGTACAAAACCCTCCGTTTACCACTGAGAAATTGTTTGTTAAGCCTGGAGCCCCAGCCAATCTGACCATCTGCACGGGTCGGATAACACCTTGGTCCGACCCAGGTGTGTGTGTAGGGGGTGGGTAGAAACGCATGTGGGTAGTAGGAGCTTGTGAGACTATGTTTTAAAGGCGGTCAGACAAGCGTCTAGTCAGTACAGTGTTTACATCCACAGTACACGCTGGTTGTCCGGGACCTTATACTTGCGAATAGAAATGGCCTACGGTACGCGGCCGTTCGCTATCCGCAACCTGCACCCGTCCGGTGGTCTCAGCTAGGTCCCTTAGCACCATCTCACAAACTGTTAAAGATACATCGGGCATACTTTTAAAGAACATTGTTACATACTGTTTACAATTTTTTATTTGATCTTTTACCTTTTTTGTAGAAATCTCTTGCGCACTGAAGGACGTGCGCGTGCGAATGCCACACGCCGTGAGACGAGGGGAAAAGGCGGTTCTTAAATGCTTGTATGACATCGAGGATGATAGTTTATATTCGGTGAAATGGTATAGAGGCAGACGAGAGTTCTACAGATATACACCCAAGGAGACACCACCCATGAAGGTTTTTCATTTTCCTGGAATTAAAGTGAGGGTAAGTGGCGTGAATCCTCCTGTTTTTATACCCCTGCGAAGGTATTAAAATTTTCTCACGAAATTTAAAGTCGCTCAACGTAACTTCTTCACATCGCTCATTTCAGTTTCAATTTCAGAGCGTTTAAAAAAAGATCAGAAACGGCAATCTTTGGCGTTCTGAAGAATACATGTGAATAGTTGATTTCTAACAATATTCTGTATTTAATATTATTTTGAGTTAAGAGTTAGGAATTATAAAGTATTTAGTTTAATGTTTCATTTGGTTGACTGATAGACGATAATAACGGCTTTACAACTTTCTACCCAATACTCGATCTCTGCTCTTGTTCTGATGCCGACTTATCATTTCGACTTGCTTCAGTAAACAGTGTCTCTGGTAACCTTTTTATATTCGGCAATCCTGATCTAGTCATTGGCCTCCGATGACTAAGAATCCTCAATGTCAGCCGCATACCTCCATAGCTTCATATTGTCACATCAATTGGCTGTGTTGAACGGTGCTTCCACATACACAGCTTTCCTTTCCTTTCGTATCGCGCATTGTGCATAACTTTGGCTGCTGCTGGTACGGGCCAAGGTCTTTGCTGCCAACTTTCTTCCTGCTACGAACTACGTGTGTCGAACTGCCACCAATTCGCCCACTTTATAGCCATACTCCCTTTTTACAGTTCATCGACGGTGATGTACAAATGAACAGTAAATTCAAAAATGTAATTTCTTGAGTGGTTGACATAAGCTGTTGCTTGTGGATAACTTTTTAGTTTTCACTCCCTGTACCTATAAATGGATAATGGATATATATATTCTTGATCAGTGTCAAAAGAAATTTCGATTCGGCCATGTCCGTCTGTCTATCCGTATGTATGAACGCGTCGATCTCAGCAACTATAAAAGCAAGAGACACCAAGTTTGGTATGTAGGTTTGTGTATAGGTTTAGTTTGGATTCAAAATATTTCCCCTACACCCCCGCAATTCGATAACATCATTTTACAGTAACAAATTTCAAGAGAAATCCTTAGGATATCGCATGAATAATACTCTAGACACTCTTAATCTACTGTCCAAATTTCAAAGCGATCGGATAATAAACAAGGATGTTCTTTAACAAACAAGCTTCTGTACTGTAAAGCGTTGGAAAGAAGAAGCGCAGCCGTGACTTAAAATGCCTCGTTTTCGTTGTTGCTTGTGTGTGTGCGTCTTTGTGTATGTGTGTGTAAGTGTAAGTGGACGAAAATGTGTTTGGAAGATTCAGTCCTGGATAGCCTTTTCTGATCAAGTATATACATAGATCTGTGATTCAAAATTATAGCCATTAACAAGTAAGAATGCTCTAGTCGAGTATACCCGACTACAAAACTCCCTGTACCCAGGTCTAAAACTTCCAATCATATGGTCGTCTCTTACACATGCACGCACACATACACAAAGCCGCACACACGCAAGCCGCACACACGCAAGCCACAGCATATGCAAGGCATTTTAAGTCGCGGCTGTGCTTCTTCTTCCCTCCCTCGCTTCAGTACTGAATCTTGTTTGTGGAATAACTTCCGTGTTTATTATCCGATCGACTTGAAATTTGGACAGTAGATTAAGTAAGTATTATGCATACCAAATCCCAAAGCTACATATATCTTTAAAAATGTGGCTGTAAAACGTTTTGATCGAATTGCGTGGGAACGGGGGAGATATGTGAGACCAGAAACAAACTTGACCTGCGCCTGCTATACACAAGCCTACATTCCAAATTTGGTGTCTCTAGCTCTTATAGTTGCTGAGATCGTTGCGTTCATACATACGGACAGACAGACGGACAGACAGACGGACATGGCCAAATCGAAATCTCTTTTGATACTGATCAAGAATATATATACTTTATAGGGTCGGAGATGTCTCCTTCTGCCTGTTACATAGTTTTGCACAAATCCAATACCCCCTTTTTACCCATTTGATGGGTACAGGGAGTAAAAAGGGCATTCGCCTATAAATAGACATTACGCTACACTAACCACAATTAAGATATAATAAATTAATCCGGCTTGAAAACTATCAAGATCAGCTATCTTTGACCAGATAGAAAATCAGTAGATGACACATATAATTTAACATCATCAGCATACATCAGCACCCGAGAGTAATTTACAACAGAAGGAAGATCAATTATGAACAGAGTAAATAATAACATCACCAAGATGGTACCTTGTGGTACTCCGGAAGTAACTTGAACAGACTTAGAGATTAAGCCTTTAAAAAAATCCATTTGGGTTCGAAGAGTATGTAGTAAGAGATTAAAAAAAAATATGTTATTTGGAAATCCCAGAAGATGCATTTTGTTTATGTGGCGCGCCCCTCGGTTGGTTGGACGCGAGTTGGGTTCCATTTATGCTTGGGTCCGCGCGTTAACAAGCCCGTGCTTGGGGTCGTTGGGCCACTTGTATGTACTGTTCGTTAGTACATAAACGACCATTAAAAAAGAGAATGATTAGCAGAGCCAATAGCCTTAATGAAATTAGTTTAATAACAGCTGTTTGCATATTAGATTGGAATCCTCTAATAACAAGAGAAGTAAATTCCAATATGTAAGTGGTAGTAGATCTATATTTCACCATTTCAATATTTCGTCAAAATTTTCTGCTTCGCCGCTGACAAAAGTCATACATTTTGAAGCAGTCTTTATATAAGGCCGCTATACTATAGAATTACCCGCAAACATCTACCGTAGATTGATAGCAAAGCATAGAAACTCCCTGTACCCATGTCTCGAATTTCCAACACATCTTCGCACACAAGCGAGGCATTTAAAGTGGCGACTCCGCTGCTTCTCCCAGCGCTATAGTACTAAATCTTCAACGTGAATAATTTTCGTGTTTATGATCCGATCGACTTGAAATTTTTACAGTAGAAGAATCAACCAAGCACTATACATGCCGAATCCCTTATCTTTAAAATTGTCCTTATAAAACTTTTTATCGATTTGCGGGGGAGCCGCATAGCTGTCTAAAAATATAAATATACTTTATAGGGCTGAAAATGTCTCCTTCAGCCTGTAATGTACATTTACACACATTTAATATCCCATGTTTACCCATTTTATGGGTACAGGGAGTCAAAAGTTCGAAATATCTTCATAAAAAAATCTTCAAACTTCAATCTGCAAACTCATTTTTAAAGCTCTACATATTTAATAATTTGATACATGTCTCACCTATTTTGGAATATTCACCCGTATATTCAAGCGCCTATTATGTTGTTGTGAACTATGCTCAAAGGAAAGTTAACACCACGGTTGGATAAATTGTGGAATGTTGTTCTAATTGATGTTTTTATTTACTTTAAACCCATTTTTTAAGCTCTACACATAAACTAAATAATAGTGATGCGTGAACCCTACGGACGGGATTTTGTTTTGATATTTTTTTATCACATCGCCCTTTGAAATTCTGCGTAGCTCCTGCATAGCTGTACTGGGATTGAAATAGTATATATAAGAAGGAAGCAACTTCATAAAAAATATTTTGCATGTGCGAAGCCGGAAAAACCCGGTTTGTAATATATATAGTTACTAGCTGGTAAAATGTCAGCGTTCCCCAGCGAAATATTAAGTTTAAAATGCATTATGTTGAAATTGACTACTTTCGTAACCGTAAGAAATACACATAAAAAGCGTAGCACAGTATTCCCTGCCGTAGGGGTAGAAAACTAAATAGTTAAGCCACGTGACTAATGTTTCTTCTGTAGGGCCGATCTAACTAATCAAATAATCCCACTCATTTGACTCTGACTTCCATTTCCCGCCCGTGGCGACGCGTAGGAATGGATTTTCTAAAATCATTTGGCATTTTAAGCCAATTCCAAGAATAATACTAAGAATCCAGACTAAAGCTTTCCAACAATTTTCCGCCCGTTGTATTGCCCGCAAAGTACCGAGGATTTTTAATTAATATTTAGAAATTAGAACGAAGCCATTCGTATAAAAAACGAAAATTCTGAATTCCAGACGTGATCCTTTTTCCTTGGGCATGCAAACTTTAAAACTGGTAGCACATGTGTCGAATTATTTAATGTAAGGTGCTTTGAAAATTAGTTTCAAAATAATTGGATGATAAACAAAAAAGTTATAAAATGAGTTTGAAGTCAAACGGACGATAATCAAAAAAGTCTTATACAGCAGTTTTCCTCGAATTTTCCGACCTTGTGGGAAGATTTTCCAAAATCTTTGGCCACCGTGGCTGTCATGTTTTTGTGTAGAACCTTGAAAATGAGTTTGAAGCCAATCGCATGAGAATTAAAAATGTCGATTACCAGAATCTTCCGCTGATTTAACGACCGTGGTACTGAATTTCCCAAAATCGCTAATACACGTTTCGAATTATTTTACGTAAAGAGCTTTGAAAATGAGTTTCAAGCCATTCGGACAACAATGAAAAAGTTTCACACAACAGTTTTCCAAAATCTTTGGCCACCGTGAACCTTCTGTGTAGAACCTTGAATATGAGTTTGAAGCCAATCGCATGAAAATTAAAAATGTCGATTACCAGATTTTTCCACCGATTTTCCGATTATGGAGTTGAATTTTCCAAAATTACTGATACAAGTATGGAATTATTTATCGTGAAGAGCATTGAAAATGAATTTAAAGGGGATCGGACTTAAATTAGACTTTCCTCCATATAACCTTAAGACCCCATTTTCCGCCTATGGGGGTTGATTTTTTTAAAATCGGCAAAATACGTGTCAAATGAATTTTTGTGTAGATCTTTTAGAATGAGTTTGAAGCTGATTGGTTAGTAAACAATAAAGTTTCATGCAGCAGTTTTCCGCGATTTCCCACGCTTGTGGGTGGAATTTTCAAAAATCTCTCTTTGTGCGCACTTTCATCATAGATGCAACCTTTTTTGAAAATTTTGTTTGGGCTGTGCGATGATTGCCAATCAGTCAGCATGAACTCTTTTATATATATAGATTAAGGGGCTGAAAACAAGCTCGCCGCCAATGCACTCCAATAGATACAGAGACAATAAAAGTTAATATAGGATTTGTGGACACTGTGTATTATTCAGCAAATTTATATCGCTTTTATGTCAGCCACTTCCCAGACTAATTCCTTTTATAAACCTGTATTCGTTGCAGCGCACAGCCTCCAACGAGAGCCAAGTGGTGCTGGACGCTGTATCACTGCCGACATCCGGTAAATATAGTTGTGAAGTATCTGCGGATGCTCCCTCATTTCATACATTAATTGCAGCCGCCGAATTGGAAGTTATTGGTGAGTAAGATACAAAAGAACCTTTTGGGATGAAATTGGGACTCAGGATGTTAATTACCTTGATTGTGGCATAAGAGACAATTGTATCTACTGGGGCACCAATTATGTGGCTTTAATACTCTGCTTCAAATTTGTAGTTTTACTCCCTGTACCCATAAAATGGATAAAAAGGGAGTACTGAAACTGTGCAAATGTATGTAACAGGCAGAAGGAGACATCTCCGACCCATATACATATACTCTTGATCAGTATCAAAAGAGATTTCGATTTGGCCATGTCCGTCTGCCTATTCGTCTGTCCGGATGAACGCGTCGATCTCAGAAACTATAAGAGCTTGAAACTCCAAATTTTGAATGTAGGTTCCTGTATATCATACGCTGATCAAGTTTGTTTCCAATTTTAAATATCTCCCTCCGTTCTCCCGGGGGTAAGCAGCACAGCCACGGCTTAAAATGCATTGCTTGCGTTGTCGCTCTTGTGTGTGCGCCTTTATGTATATGTGTGACTATGCTTAAGTGTACGAATATGCGATCGGAAATTTTCGACCTGGGTACAGGCAATTTTGTAGTCGGGTATACTCGACTATAGCATTCCTACTTGTAAAGTTTGTCTGTGGTATTGTCAAATATTTTGTCCAATACTATGTTAGCTATTATTGGTGATATTGGGTTGCCCATGGGCTTGCCAAATATTTGGGTTTTTACGACGTCATTATATGATAAGTAGCTATTGTTAATCAGTATTAAGTAAAGGATTTCCCTAAATTTCGGCTAAGGTATAGTTGTGTATTGCGTTATTTCACTCCATCCCTCCATTATGTTTTGTATAGCAAGTTTAATCGGAATATTTGTGAATAATGAGACCACATCAAACGACACTAGAATCTCATCATCTAAAAATCTACACATAAATTCATTAGACACACATTTCACCGATTTTAAAAAATTCACCCTCATGGGCGGAAAATGGGGGTCTCAAGGTTGTAGGGACGAAAGTTTAATCTTAGTCCGATCACCTTCAAGTTCCAATTCATTAAAAAAGGTCTTCACGTAAAATAATTCGATATGTGTATCAGCGATTTTGGGAAATTCATCACTATGAACGGAAAATTTGTGGAAACTCTTGTATCGAACTTTTCTGATTATCGTTTTTTTTGATTGACTTCCAACTCAATTAACATCTTTTCTGTTTATCATCCAATTCTTTTGAAGCTAATTTTCAGAGCACTTCACATTAAATAATATGCATGTCCTCGGTCGGAAAAGGGTTGAAGTCTGGAATTCAGCATTTTCGTTTTTCATGCGAATAAAAAATTCTCAGTACTTTGCGGGCACTACAACGGGCGGAAAATAGTTGGAGAGCTTTAATCTGGATTCTTAGAATTATTCTTGGTATTGACTTCAAAAGCCTAATGATTTTGGAAAATCTACTCCGCGTCGCCACGGGCGGGAAATGGAAGTCAAGGACAAATTAATGGAATAATAAGTTGTTTTGCTTCGAAGACATTTTCGTAGCCATCAACTATTTAGTTGTATTTCTTACTGTTGACAAAAGTAGTCAAATGCAAAAAATTCACTATTTTCTAAATAATTCCCCGGGCAAGGCCGGGGTATTACCTGGTAACAGAATATAAATAATATAAACCTTGGCATCAATGACTTTTTGCAGTGGATTTGGCATTAATTTTAGTTAGTTAGTTAGTTAGAGTTTCTCTAGAAATTACCTTCCTAAAAGATAGTTAAACATGGAACTCAGTTTCGCTTTATCATTGCAATAATACATTTCAATAATACTTAACTTCACGTCAACATCCTTTAAAATCTTGGTGATCATCTTTACTTTGTGACATGGAGCGTCATCATTTTGTAAAACAAATAGTTTCCCAATCAAATTATCACCCGAAGGGAACGCTAAATCATTCAAAAGATGTAAATATTGATCCTTGTTCATTGATCCTGTGATTGGTATCAAATCTCCGAAGCCATTAAGTCAAACACATACCCAAAACATTACGCTGCCGCCACCAGACATAGGGACCACATTGTCTGCATTTTCTTTGGAATTCAGCAATAAAATGTATCTTTTGATCCATGGTACTGAAAAGTGCTTCCGTCAGTCCAAGATATTTGCTCCCAAAAATGATAAAGGCTTGTGTACAAGCTTTTTTGCAAAGTCCAGACGTTTTAATTTCTATTTTTTTTTAGGATATTTAGGGTATTGGTCTAGCTATACACATACATTGCAAGCCCGGCCTCTATTTATTAATTTCTAACCATTCTTTCCAAATTTCAATACTGTACTTCTTCTTCAATTCAATTGCTGCATATTTTGGGGCTTTTTGTACATATTTTTTTAACTATCCAATGATAATTAATTAATTAACTTAATAATTAATAATTAATTTATTAAAATATGTGATCTAACCTTGCACTCAGCTTTGTCAAAATACATTTTTCCGACCACTCATTACATTACATTACTTAGCAAAGTGTTACTATACTTTTATAAAACGTCGAAGTGTTGACGTGTATACCCACCAAACAAAATTGAGCATTCTTCTAGACAATCGATTGCACAAAATGTAGGCGCAGTCCGCAAACCAACTTTGTTCAACTCAATCTAGCCTGTCGTTTTATTTACAGAGACACCGCATAATGCACCATTTTTAACAGGAATCCGCGCTCAATATCGGGTCGGTGACATATTGAGAGGCAATTGCACATCACGACATTCACGCCCGGCGGCCAATCTCACATGGACAGTCAATAATGAAGAGGTGAGTCCAACTCTAATTATGCAAAAACCACTTTCTTGTTTTTAAGCGGCATCTGTGTTAAATTTATGCGCGCGTGTATGACACAAGAGCTGCGAAATGGAATCTAATTACCAGGAAAACACACGCGCTCAAATAAGTGGCTGTTCTGCATTGCCAAATTTATAGAGCCTTTACCTCTCTACAACAAATTAAAAAAAAACAAAAAAAAAAGTATACCCGACTACAAAACTCCCTGTACCCAGGTCAAAGGTTTCCGCTCGCATCTTCGTACACTTACGCATATACACACATCCACAAAGACGCACACACACAAGCGACAGCGAAAGCGCAAGCAAGGCATTTTAAGTGTTGGCTGTGCTACTTCTTTCCCCCGCGCTGCAGCACTGAATCTTCTTTCGTGAACAACTCCCGTGTTTATTATCCGATCGTCTTGAAATTAAAAATTGTTACTGCAAAACAGTTTTTATCGAATAGAGTGAGAATGGGGTGGAATATCTCGGATCCAATATAAACTTGACTTGGTATACACGAATCTACATTCCAAATTTTGTGTCTCTAGCTCTAATAGCTAGTGAGATCGACGCGTTCATACATACGGACAGACAAACGGACACACGGACAGACTGAAATGGGCAATACATTTAAGTGGCCCCACGACACCAAGCACGGGCTTGTTAACGCGCGGACCCAAACGAAATGCAACCCACCTCCCTCCAAACCGATCGAGGAGCGCACTGCACAACGTGCAGAGACAAATGAATAGGTTCAAACTATATAAAAGTTCTACATAAATTAAACAATAAACAAAAAGTAGCTATAGATTACGCAGTTAACAAAAAAGTTAAGTTCTGAGTAAGGAAATAGAAACAGCATAACATAATAGTTGATAAAGATTGTTATAATTAGAACATAAGATACGAAAAGGGTTATGGATAGCATAAATAGTATTATAAGTTTGAACAGAAAGAGGAAGAAAGTTTCTAGAACTTCTGATCGGAACTGCAAAACTAATTTGGCTGATTAACTCAGAAGAATCAATTAGTTTGTGCAAGAAAATTACACCAAGCATGGTTCTACGATCAGAAAGAGAAGTAAGATTTATTAGTAAAAGTTTACTGCGATAAGAAGGCATTCGGGACTCAAAATACTAGAGCAATATTCAAGAATAGGTCGCAAAAGCTAAGTATAAAGAGTTTTAGTAAAGTAGGGATCGTTAAATTCTTTCGACCAACGCTTAATGAAACCCAGGACACCAAAAGCTCGATTAGCTGTGGAAGAGATATGCTTGTCAAACCTGTGATTTAGAAGGATACCCAAATCATTAACCGAATTTTTCCGAACAAGCGGCTTAATATTAAGAATATAATTGGCTAAAAATGACATTTACCCAAACAAATTAAGATTTAATATATTTACCCGACACCAGGCAAAACTGTCAAGAACAGTTTGTAACCTTCGACCAGATAGAAAATCAGTAGATGACAGTCATAGCTTAACATCGTCATTTATGAACAGAAATAATAATAAGGGGCCAAGATGACTTCCTTGTGGTGCTCCGGAAGTAACTTAACAGACTTAGAGATTAAACCTTTAGGGATTTGAGTGATAAATAGTTAGACATCCAAAGAATTAAGTTATTTGAAAATCCCAGAAGATGAAGCTTGTGAAGTAAAAAAGAATGATTAACAGAGTAAGAAGTCTTACTGAAATCAGCAAAAATAACGTCTGTTTGTATTTTAGATTGAAACCCGCTTTATGACAAGAAAAGTGAATTCCAATAGGTTAGTGGTAGTAGACCTATATTTCACAAGCGTGTGCTGGCAGGGTGAAATTATGGATCTACATATTTGTTGAAGTTGAGAAGTTATTAATTTCTCAAAAATGTTGGGATAGCAGAAACTTAGAAATATTTCTATAGTTCTTAACATTGGACTTGTTTCCTTTTTTTATGGAGAGAAATAATAAATGATTCTTTCCTAATATTGGGGAAAGAGCACAACTCCACGGACAATTTAAAAAGAACAAATAATGGCTAAAAAAAAATACCTTCAGCACAGTACTTGACGACGCAGCCTGGTACTCCATCAGGTCCCTGTGAAAATACGGGCTTACTAACGTTTAAATCACGTAGAAGCAAATTTTCAGTGATTAAAGGCCAAATAATGCAATTGGAGTTAAATACATGATAAGGATAAGGCGAAACCAATTGACAAGGTTGTGAACTATAAGTCGCTTGAAAAAATTCGGCGTTCATAATCTGAGTCAGCTGTTATTTTTTTCAAACAAGTAAGAATGTTATAGTCGGGTATACCCGACTACAAAACTCCCTGTACCCAAGTCAAAAGTTTCCGATCGCACATTCGTACACTTAAGCATATACACACATCCACAAAGACGCACACACACAAGCGACAGCGAAAGCGCAAGCAAGGCATTTTAAGTGTTGGCTGTGCTGCTTCTTTCCCCCGCGCTGCAGCACTGAATCTTCTTTCGTGAACTACTTCCGTATTTATTATCCGATCGACTTGAAATTTTAACATTAGATTAAAAGTCACCAAATTCGATCTAACTACTCTGTACTTAATATACACTGTTATAACAACTACCTCAGAGGCTGCTGTGGGTTACCGTTTCAGTGGGATCCTACAAGGTTTTATAACTTCGTTAATGTGAAGCGTAGGCCATCAACACTTCTATCAACAGAATTTTTACTCCCTGTACCCATAAAATGGTTAAAAAGGTGGTACTAAAGCTGTGCAAATGTATGTGACAGGGAGATGGAGACATCTCCAACCCAATAAAGTATTTATATTCTTGATCTGCATCAAAAGAGATTTCGATTTGGCCATGTCCGTCTGTCTGTCCGTCTGTCTGTCCGTATGTATGAACGCAACGATCTCAGCAACTATAAGAGCTAGAGACACCAAATTTGGAATGTAGGCTTGTGTATAGCAGGCGCAGGTCAAGTTTGTTTCTGGTCTCAGTTATCTCCCCCCGTTCCCACGCAATTCGATCAAAACGTTTTACAGCCACATTTTTAAAGATATATGTAGCTTTGGGATTTGGTATGCATAATACTTACTTAATCTACTGTCCAAATTTCAAATCGATCGGATAATAAACACGGAAGTTATTCCACAAACAAGATTCAGTACTGAAGCGAGGGAGGGAAGAAGAAGCACAGCCACGACTTAAAATGCCTTGCATATGCTGTGGCTTGCGTGTGTGCGGCTTTGTGTATGTCTGCGTGCATGTGTAAGAGACGACCATATGATTGGAAGTTTTAGACCTGGGTACAGGGAGTTTTGTAGTCGGGTATACTCGACTATAGCATTCTTACTTGTTATGTATGCCTTGTACCCAAAGACTCATTAAAGCTACAAGGTACATCGAACATATATCTCGTCATAGCATTTAGGTAGTTGTAGGAGTTTCTTCAGTCTTCCAGGGCCACGACGCAGATGCTTCTTGCCTCCACTGAGAAAACCTGCCGCTACCGCAATGCACTGTACGTCTGCAATGCCAACACTATCCAGCTTGTCGTTATCAGGCATATTAATAGTACCAGTTGCACTAGCTAGCACAACTTGATGATCCACCGACGGCTTATTCACCGACGCCTTAGGAGGCATGACCAACATGATCTCTGCATCACGTGCCAGATCCCGAGCTTGTATTACCTTTCGTTTACGTGGATTATTTAAACGAACGCCCTTGCAGTTTCTGAGTAGCCGACAATTTTATGCTCCTCTCCTTTTGGCTGGAACTGTATCTTATGCATTTTGTCTAGCACAATGGCTCTGGCTCCAAAAACTTTCAGATGAGTTACACATGGCTTCTTTCCAGACCAGGCTTCTTGGAGAGTCACATTGGGCAACGTTGACGTCTCTGCCCTATTCGTCAAGTACGATGCTGCCTTTACACCCTCTGCCTAGAATGCCTCACCGTGACAGCTATGCTCCTTCATACTACAGGCCATTTCCACCAGCGTCCTGTTGACACGCTCTGTTACGCCGCTTTGCTGCGGGCTATGCGGGACTGTGACCTGCCTATTGATGCCGCTGCTCTTCAGGTAGTTTTCGAACTTCTGGATTAAATACTCGCGCCCATTATCGCTGCTGAGCGCCTTTATGCGCTTGCCAGTTTGGTTTCCGCATACGCCTTGAACTCTTTAAATTTTGAAAAATTTCGTCTCTTGTCTTTAAATAAACAAACGTACGCAAATCGCGCCTTATCATCAATGAACGTTGCAAAATATCTTGTTCTACCATGCGATATCTTGCTCATAGGGCTACATATATCTCTGTGTATCAACCCTATCTTCGGCTCGATTTTGTGTAGACTTCGGAAATTTTTTGTACACATACTTTGCTCCTTGCCATGTTACACACTCAAGATTTTGCGTTTCACACTGATTTGCATTCAGTCCGTGCACCATGTTGCACTTTCTCATTTTTATAGGCTGTCAAAAATCAAGTGCCCAAACCAACTACGCTATTTCATGATCGTGATTTGTTTCTAACATCAACAAATCTTGCTGCTTCTTTGCAGCCAACCCTACATTGTCGTGTTTATTCTTCTACAATCGCATTGAACTTTAAATCCTTTATTGCTAGCTTTAGCAACTGATAACAAGTAAGAACGTAGCAGTCGGACGCACCCGGCAGCAGAACACTCTGTTCAAAGTCCTGTTATATATTATTATTAGTTATTTGTGGGATCGCAAAGAGACACGAAAAAACAGTAGTCTTTATGTCAAATTTGAAGACTCACCATGTACAGGTGTGGGAGATATAGATTTGCTCATTTGTGGGGAAGGGGTCAAAAATGTTTGATGCAGAATTGAATAGAGGGTGTACATTAGTCTGTATGCCAAATTTGGTGACTACCTGTACAAGTGTGGGAGATACAGATTTTGTTCATTTGTAGGGGTAGGGTGGGGGCCAACATTTGACATTTTTTAAATTGAGGATATACACCAACATGTGTACCAAGTTTGGTTGCTCTAGCTTCAAGCGTGTGGACAAAATTTGCGTTTATTCGGACAGACGGACATTTCGCAAGCCCAATATACTTTTTTCCTTTCGGGAACGAAGTGTAAAAAGTTGCGATGTAGTTCTTGCAATTCAGACAATACGTCGATCAGGTCCACTGTGTTATTTTTCCAATACAAGTGCACTGTATCACGATGTATTTGTCACCTGCAAGCCTGGTGCGCTCTTTACACTCTGTCAATAAACTGAGCCTTCTCTTTGCATAAGTGCGCTGTGGCACCACTGTCCACACACCACACACTTTGCATATCTCTTTTGTTAGATCCCGCACTGAACACCGAAAATTCTATCTTTGTCTCTTATTCATTATTTATTCATTATTTATTTATTTATTTTATCATTCCTAGTGCTACAAGCTAAAGCTTATAAGTTAGGGCACTAGTCACTATAATTAAACATATTTTATAACATAAATTTTACATTTAGTTTTTTCGATTTAACATATAAAATAAGTACATAGTTCATATAATTTGAGTTTAAAGTTATCGTTCACAGTTAAAATAATTATTATTGGGTATTGTTCTGTAGGTGAGCCTTTAGTTTTATCTTAAATTGCCTTCTGCCATAAATAGTTTTTAAAGGATGGGGAAGTTGATTCCAGGTGCGAATAGCATATATAAAGAATTGTCTTTCTGAATTTAACGTCTTATGCCTATTGCACACTAGATTGTTCGTCCTCGTGGACGTAGCAAATCTAATTTTTTCGTGAAGATATGCGGGTTCTTTAGTATATATTATTTTGTGCAGCAAGATTAGTGTTTTAAAAGTCATCAAGTTGGTTATATCAAGGTCAGCTAATTTAAGGGCATAACATGAAACGTGGTCATATCGCTTTAGATCAAAGACAAAGCGCGCTATATTGTTATAACACACGCTAATTTTTCGTTTGCTAGCCGCATCACAGTTTGTAAATACTTCTACCCCATATAGAAGGGTCGGTATTAAGCACGTCTTGGCAATTAATAATTTTATTTCGATAGGCAAAAAGTGCTGTGTTAAACACAATGTTCTTAATAGTCCATAAGTTCTCCCAACAGCCTTATTGATATGATTGCTCCATGTAAGCGTTTTATTGAAGGTGAAGCCTAAATTATTTGCATAGTCCGTGTAAGTTACTGGTATGCCATCTATCATAAGGCTTAGCAATGGTGTAGTGCAAAGGTTTTTCTTATGGATTACTATACATTTGGATTTTCGTGGATTAAGGCCAAGTCCATTATTATTTGCCCAAACGCTAATTTTTTCTAAATCGCTGTTGCAAATACTAACACATTCATTAATTTCACACAGAGGACGACTTACATACATTTGGACATCATCAGCATACATTTGAACACTACAGTTAGTCACAGAATCGGGCAGGTCATTAACATAAATGGCAAACAGTAAGGGGCCAAGAACTGATCCTTGCGGAACACCACGCCTATTTGACACAAAGGACGAACATATATTTGACGAGACGACAGCTTGACATCTATCAACAAGGTACGAAGACAAGAGATTTACAGCTGTACTGGAGAAATTATATAAATTAGAGAGTTTAGTTAAGAGTATATTGTGGTCAACTGTGTCAAATGCTTTGCTGTAGTCAAGTAGTGTCAAAAACGTTACATCATTATTGTCAAGTCGTTCCCTAATATCTTCAGCTATTTTAGTAATGGCTGTAGTACAGCTTCTATTTTTTCTAAAGCCCGATTGTTTATCATTAAGCAGTTGGTTGTTTTCAAAAAATCGGTTTATTTGTTTTGCCATTAAATTTTCAAAAGCCTTTGACAGAAATGGTAAAATAGATATTGGTCTGTATTCGTCACTATTCGATTTTGGTATAGGTATAATTTTTGCTTCTTTCCATTTGTCGGGAAAGGTAGATGTAGTGAAGGCGGTGTTTATAATATGTGTTAAGTAGCTTAGTATTTTGGGAAGTAGAATTTTAATAAATTTAGGATTGAGGTCATCAAAACCAATAGCATTTGACTTAATTTTTAGTATACACTCAAGTACATCACTTGGACTGACACACATAAAACTAAAACTAATATCACAGTTTCTATAGGATCGACAGTTCAGGTATACGTTTTGTGTAGGTTCAGGTACAGTTATTTGCGTGAATTTACAATTGAGTTCATTTACGTCGATATCGTTTTTTATCACAGATTTCTGTTTACCTAGGCTAAGATTTTTAATTTCTTTCCATTTTTGCTTTGGATTTAGTGCCGTACTAAACTTCGCGCAGAAGTAATTGCGCTTGGAATTAAAAATAAGATTGGCCGCTGCTCTTCTTAGTGCTTGATATTTGCGGAAATGAAAATCTGTTTTAAAGCGTTTCCATTTCTGAAAAGCCTTGTTTCTTTCTAATATCGAGCTCTGTATGTCCATATTAAACCATATATTTTCACCATACTTAACTCTTTTCTTTTTAATGGGTACCGAGCGGTTGAAAAGATAATTAATATTAGACTGCAGTCGTTCAAGTTGGCAATTAACTGAAGGTATACGGTAGATGTCATTAGACATCACTTTCACTCTTTCCCTTGCGCCTTCTTTCTGCCTTGCGCCTTTCCCCTTCCTCCAGTGTTATAACTTTTAACGCGTTAACCGTCGGCAAACAATCGCGCGATTCAATTGCCACTACGAAGTTTTTGTTTGCGCTGGTCAAAGTGGACAGTAAGAAGATCGACAAAAACTTATCGGGTTACTTAACCTCGATCTCACGGAGTTCTTCCATCGCGTCAAAGAAGTTGCCAAGATGCGCAAGCATGCTATCATCTTTCATTTTTGTAGTCAACAATTGCTTCAGCTCCTCTAGGCACATGAATGTTTCGCAATAAATTCCAATTATTCGCTGATGTTTCGCAGTGTTTTACAGTGTTTATTTGCGAGGCTTTTATGGACAACACAATGCTTGCCAGTGCTTTCTCATCTTTTGCGTCTAAATCGGCATTTGCCTGAGCGTCATTGCTTACCCGCTTTACTACACGCCCGTAAACGACACACCACGGATCAGCATGAATTAAGAAGTTCATCATCTGAACCGCCCGAGCACTATAGTTCTCATCGTCGAGCTTCTCGATAGAATGCATCAACGGCATCATTTTCACGATCAATTAAAACTAAAAGTTTTTCGAACGGAGTCACTCGCGCAAACCAGCAATATCTGGCCCATAACCTGATAGAATAATATCATTATATACTGAATATACATAGATGCGTCAAACAAGTATTTTTCTGAGGCCAGATGCTTTGCTGAGCTCAGCGCCCCAGGGATCTTCGGCAAAAAAGCTGAACTACCATAACCCCAGCCGAGCTACTAACGCCTCTTTAGTCTTGGCTTAGCACGTCTTATGCCGCTTGCGCTCTCATTTCGTTTCAATGTGTGGGTCCAAGTACGCACATGCGCTTGCCTCTTAGTATGCGTGAGCAATGAAAAAATGCAACAGTGCATGGCAATATGAATTCTGAATTCAGCAATGGAAATGGAAGCGGCCAAGCGCACAACACATGCCCCTGTTATATGCACATACAGTTTGATTTTGTCGGCGATAGAATTCATGATGCAGTGGCGGTGTGGATCGAGTGCTTGTTTGATAAGCGGCTTTTTGCAAGTTTGATCCCCAGTTCATCCATTTCTTTTGATAATGGGAAACAATATTTATTGAAAACATTGTAATGTAGAGGTTACTGAGTTTCCCTATTCGGATGTTAGTGCGAACGAAGTAATTTCTTTAACTCAGGATATATATAGCAGGATTTCGAGATGTGCACCTCTATGCTCTTGCTAGCTCGTCGGATTGTCGGGGTTCTTTTCTACTCTCCTTTAATACCATATGTACACATTCTCATAATATTTTAGGTGCACAGTTACTAATAATGAAATAATTTGGACTGAATCTACTGAAAACACAATTCGGGTGATAAAATAAAAATCAAATGAGAAGGAGTGGACTTTACAGCTCCCGAGGGATAGCTAAATGATACTCCATTAAAGATTGGGGTATCAGATGGTGTTGATCCCTTCTCTACCCACCCTACCTAAGCCATAAGTCCTCGAGAGGTTTATGGACCCTTATGTAAGCCAAGTTCAGATTATGTCATCGTAGACTTCACTGTGCTTTACTCAGGACGAACAACAAAAGTATTAGAACATTGTTTAAATTTAATTATAGTCGTTTAATAATTCATGTGAAACTCCATGTGTATAACAAGGCGTTATTGCCGAAATATAATTCATATATGTATATATATATATATATATATATATATATATAATAAATCTAAAGATTTGAAAAAGAATAAACCTAATCGTATAATTTCTTAAAACATAATTTTTAACTACTGACTATCGCGACAGTGTTGTTAATATATGGATTGTAACATATATGGCGTTAGAAACGTATATAGGTACATATTTGAGTTATACAAATATTGTTCACAGATCAAAATCTGTGCTAATAAAAATTGTTGTATTTAAAGATCGTGTTTACGTTACCAACTTTCTGTAGTTACTCACTCCGTGATCGATGAGCTCAAGGATGACGACGTGTGCCGGTACTTGTCTATATATCTGTAGGGAAGGAAGATGCAATTTTTATAAGTACTTCATTGGATAAACAAACCTGTCCGATATTTGACACTTTTCATAGTAACTTCATAGCAACTGATTAGCTTATAAGTAAATATTCTTATTTCAATTTTCGTAATTCCAAAAGAGCACTACAGTTTTGTGGTCATAGTACAATACATTAATAACGGCAGACGGCCATGTAAACAAACATAGTTTTGAAGCGACTGTTTAAAGAATTGGGTCACCGTACAATAATTAACAGTTGGACCATGACAGTAGAGCGACCAATATCCAGAGGGCGTCGACCTTCGCCAAGGAACAGCTGATTGGCAAAATGCGCTCAAAGAGCATTGCAGCGGCGAATGTGAGTAAACTTTCGTTCCCTGCATTTTACACTGATCGGTCGGGCTTAATAGTTTTGCCGATCGACGAACGATTGGGCTCATTCGACAATGGAATCGATATTGCTCTTTTGCGTTACTAATATTGCTATGAAATTAGTATTGCGGTAGCTCAATATCGGCGTCCTTTTTTTTATTGTTCTGTAGTACAATACTGGTGCTGCTTGGACCTATATTAGCCCGGGGAAGATCCGAGTTCTTTCCCCGGCCACTTGGGTCCAACGAAGAGCTTCTCTAAGGTTAAAGAGATAGTACAAGTCTTAACTTGTGATCCCTTTAAACCAAATATCAGTCAATTTCCTGCTCGACTTGGGTGGCGAAAGATTCCAAATGCACGAGAAACGCGCTTAAATTCCTTCTTTTTTTTTAAAGAAAAATTACCGAATTAGAATTCGAAACCAGCACTTCAAATAGATTTAATTTACTTATTCACCTTTTATATATATTTTCCCGCTACCTAGTAATTAATATTTGCATTCGGGGTATATTATAATCGCCCGGGTTTATATATGTGTATTATTTTCCACGTGTTAATTTTGACTTATATTTTTGCACAGACACCTTGTACTCCTTTGCGCAGTTCTCATGCAGTGAGCCTAGAAAAATCCAGCTAGACCTTAAATGGTCCAAAATCGACTTTAGGGCCTGAGAGACAGAGAGAGAACTATACTATATGTCAATCGTCTTCTTTCTCTCTACTGTGCAGACATATGCACAGCGTGAGTGGCGCCAGCATAAATTGCATACTCGCGTGATCTTGACCACTGGCGATGAGTGAAAGCTCGACTGTTGAGAGCGTTCTGAACATTAGAGCGCGCTTTAGGAACATACCATGGCGCGGCCTGATTTGATACTAAAGCCAAGGGCTACTACTATTTTGATACGCAAGCTTATAAACTTAGTAGTAGATAAGTACTTATTCCCAAAAAGATATCTATGTAGTGTATTTCTACTACTAAAGCGTAAGCCTATATATATATATATATTGATTGAAACTAAAGGGGCTCGCATTTTTCTAATTATATAAAAACTGGCCACTACAACATATATCCAAATATGTTTGCATTATTAAAGAAACGAATGTACAAAATATTTTAGACACATTAAATAATCAACATAAACGGATACAATTTACATTTCGAAGACAGAAAAACAAGAAAATTGCTTATTTGGACACAGAACTGGAGAAGAAACAATGCAGGATAACATTTAATTGGTATACAAAAGAAATTGCATCCGGACGAAATTATAAATTTCAACTCCAACCAACCAATAAGTCACCGCGAAGAACATTATACAAAAAGCTACCGCTATAAGTGAAGAAGGACACAGACCAGACATATACATATATAAAATTAAAAACACTACTTCTAAAAAATAGCTTTCCCGAAAAACGTATTGACAATCTAATAACTGACGCAACAAACCAAAATAAAACAAGTAAGAATGCTCTAGTCGAGTATACCCGACTACGAAACTCCCTGTACCCAGGTCAAAATCATATTCCAATCATATGTTCGTCTCTTACACATGCACGCACACATACACAAAGCCGCAGACACACGAGCCACAGCGTACGCAAGGCATTTTAAGTCGTGGCTGTGCTTCTTCTTTCCCCCTCGCTCCAGTACTGAATCTTGTTTGTTGAATAACTTCCGTGTTTATTATCCGATCGACTTGAAATTTGGACAGTAGATTAAGTAAGGATTATGCATACCAAATCCTAAAGCTATATCAGCTTTGTGGCTGTAAAACGTTACAAAAACATACACAAAGCCGCAGACACACGAGCCACAGCGTACGCAAGGCATTTTAAGTCGTGGCTGTGCTTCTTCTTTCCCCCTCGCTCCAGTACTGAATCTTGTTTGTTGAATAACTTCCGTGTTTATTATCCGATCGACTTGAAATTTGGACAGTAGATTAAGTAAGGATTATGCATACCAAATCCTAAAGCTATATCAGCTTTGTGGCTGTAAAACGTTTTGATCGATTTGCGGGGGAACGGGGTAAGATATCAGAGATTGGAAACCAACTTGATCTGCGTATGGTATACAGGAAGCTACATTCCAAATTTGGTGTCTCTAGCTCTTATAGTTGCTGAGATCGACGCGTTCATCCGGACAGACGGACAGACAGACGGACATGGCCAAATCGAAATCTCTTTTGATGCTGATCAAGAATATATATACTTTATAGGGTCGGAAATGTCCCCTTTTGCCTGTTACATACTTTTGCACAAATCCAATACCCCCTTTTTACGCATTTTATGGGTACAGGGAGTAAAAACAGACAAATTGAAGAAAGATAATACATTAGTGTACCATATGTAAATAACTTAACAAACCGGCAAACAATAACAAAAATAGTACCAGACGATCACTCCAAACACCTAATGTTCATTATGCATACGTATGCAAACAAAGCACACACAAACACAAGAAGTCTATTTACGAACAGAAAAGACAAAATATCAAAGAACAAACAACAACACGTCATATACGAAATCAAATGCAACGGGAAAGAAGGCGAAAGATGCAACGGGATTTATGTGCATAGGAACAACAAAGCTAGCGCTTGGCACAAGAATTGCCGAACATAAAGGAGACGCGAATAAGGGAAAAATGCAACAGCACTTGCGCAACATATTACAACAACAGCTCACACAGCTGATTTTGACAACTCCAAAATATTAGACACTAGCCGGTAATACCGCGGCCTTACCCGGCGAAATATTTAGATAAAAGCGCATTATTTTGAATTTGACTACTTTCGTAACCACCGTATGAAATACACATAAGTAACGTATCACAGTTTTCCTCCCGTGGGGATAGAAAACTAAATAGTTAAGCCACGTGACTAATGTTTCTTCTGTAGGGCTATGAAAATGTCTATGAAGCCGATCTAAATAATCAAATAATCCCACTCATTTGACTTTGACCTCAATTTCCCGCCAGTGACGACGCGTTTGAATGGATTTTCTAAAATCATTTGGTATTTATAAGATATAAGAATCCAGACTAAAGCTTTTCAACAATTTTCCGCCTGTTGTATTTCCCGCAAAGTACCGAGGATTTTTTATTAATATTTAAAAATTAGTATGAAGCCATTCGTATGAAAAACGAAAATGCTGCATTCCAGACTTCATCCCTTTTCTGTGAGCATAGACAACCGGTAGCACATGTGTCGAATGATTTAATGTGAGGTGTTTTGAAAATTAGTTTTGAAATAATTGGTTGATAAACAGAAAAGTTGTGAAATGAGTTTGAAGTCAATCGGACGATAATCAAAGGGATTCATACAACAGTTTTCCGCGTAATTTCCGACTGGTGGGAGACCATGGGGCTAAATTTCCCAGAGTAGCTGATACACGTGTCGAATTTTTTAATATGTAGAGCTTTAACAATGAGTTTCAAGTCAATCGGACGATAATCATAAAAGTTTCATACAAAAATTCGGAAAATTCGAGGAGAACGAATTTTCCGACCTTGGGGGTAGATTTTCAAAAATCGTTGGCCAGCACGCCTATTCTGTCTTTGTGTAGAACCTTGAAGAAGAGTTTGAAGCCAGTCGGCCAATAATCAAAAAAGTTTCATAGAAGAGTTTTCCACAAATTTTCCGACTTTTGGGATAGATTTTCCAAAATCTTTGGACACTGTGCCTATTATGATTTTATGTAGAACTTTGAAAATGAGTTTGAAACCAATCGCATGAAAACTAAAAATGCCGAATGCTACAGTTTTCCACCGATTTTCCGACCACAGGGATGAATTTCCCAAGATCGCTGAAACACGTGTCGAATTATATAATGTGTAAAGATTTGAAAATAAGTTTGAAGCCAATCGGACGATATTCAAAAAAGTTTCATACAACAGTTTTCCACGAATTTTTCGACCTTGTGTGTAGATTTTCCAAAAACTTTGAACACCGCGCCTTTTTTTTGCCCATAGAACCTTGAAAGTGAGTTTGAAGCCAATCGCATGAAAATTAAAAATGTCGAATGCCAGAATTTTCCACCGATTTTCTGACCATGTGGTCGAATTTCCCAAAATCGCTGATACACGTGTCAAATTATTTAATGTGAAGAGCTTTGAAAACGAATTTGAAGCTAATCGGTTCGGAAAGTGACGCGAAAAAAAACAGTAGTCTGTATGTCAAATTTGATAGCTCTACCTGTATAGGTGTGGGAGATATAGATTTTTCTCATTTGTCGGGGAGGGGATGGGGGGATTCAAAATTTGTTTGATTTTTTATGCATTTTTAGTTAATATAATTATTATTTAGTAAAGCGGCCCATCTGCATTCACATTATCAATGGACGATCGATTTTCGATTACTGTGGCGGACGGTGAATATAAACGCTATTCTAGGGATGTAAGTATTATTTTTCTAACTTCATCAAAAATATTTTAAAGGGTTAAATGTAAATGAGTAAGATTATTTGTTTAGTTAGATCAGCTTAAAAGCCATTGTCACAGTCCTACACATCAAATCATTAAGCATTTGGCTTAACTATTTAGTTTCGATGGGAGGGAAAATTACGGTGCTCCTTTTTTGTATATTACTTACGGTTGACGAAAGAAGTCTAATTCAACATAAAGCACTTTTATCTAAATATTTCGCTGGGCAAGGCCGGGCTATTTCCAGCTTGTCGACTATATTTGTGTATTTCTTACGCGTAACGAAAGTACTAAATTCAACATAATGCTTTTAATTTAGATAGATAAACTAGATAGTACTTTATATAGCTTCATAGAATCTTATTAAAATCGGAGCACATTATTAAATTGCTACAATAAGAACAATCGGACGTAAATTGAAGATCGTTGTCTTTTCTATTCTCATTTCAATTTGTTTACGAGCTTAATGTCTAAGCTGATTTCAGTGCAGAATGATAGATGAACACATAGCTGGAAAATGCAGAACTTAACTTTCAATCAATCGAGTACGCCCAATAAAAGCTTGTCAATCCTAACCACTCAAGTGGACGTGAGCGCCTTTTCAGCCGCCGGTGCCAAGTTGCGGTTGCTTGTGTGTTTCAGGGAGTTTGTTTATCTGTGCCTTTATAGTTTGTGTATGTACTTTTTTTTTACTGCTACCACTTCTTTCCTTGTTACTCCGCTAGCTATTATGCACCACCCGTGAGTATTGTTTGCCTACAGTAAAACTGAAACTTACAAACTAAGTCCGCATTTAGACGATGATTTAAGCTCGGGAGTTGTTTCATGCTTCTTCTTAAAAACTACTGAAAACAAGTAAGAACGTTGCAGTCGGTGGTGGCGTCCGACGGCGGACGCACCCGACTGCAGAATACTATGTTCCCAGTCCTATGTATATAATATGGTTATTTGTGAGTTCAGAAAGAAACGTGATTTTGCTCCTTTGGGTGCGTGGGGGTGGGGGGGTCCAAAAATGTTTGATGCAGTTTTATCCAGGCGGTCAACGTTAGTCTCTATGCCAAATTTGGTGACTCTAGCTCTACTGGTGTGGGAGATATAGGTTTTGCTCCATGGGGGGGGTGGGGGTGGTGGGATCCAAAAATTTTTGATGCAGTTTTATCTAGGGGGCCAACATTAGTCTGTCTGCCAAATTTGGTGACTCTAGCTCTACTGGTGTGGGAGATATAGGTTTTGCTCCATTTTGGGGGTGGGGGTGGGGGGGTCCAAAAATTTTTGATGCAGGCTGATCTTGACACTTTATAAACTGACGATATACACCAACATGTGTGCCAAATTTGGTTGCTCTAGCTCAAAGATAAAGGCAAAAAAATTGCGTTCATACGGACAGACGGACAGACGGACGGACGGACAGACGGACAGACGGACATTGCGCAAACCCAATATACTATTTTTCCCTTCGGGAACATAGTATAAAAATCGCTTTCATTTAGACGGTGAGTCTTAAGTACACAATGTAATTGATTTTCTGATGGTTTGCAACTCTGATTTAAGTTATCGCTAACCAATTCCAAATATGCCAAAACAGAGCAAAAATGCGCAAAAACTCTGGTCGTGAGTTTTTGTACGACTTGCTTGCTCCGCCACCTCTCTTCCCTACAAGTTAGTTAAACTCGCGAGTTTAAATCATCGTCTAAGTGCGGTCTAAGTCGGCATTCAGACGATGATTTAAACTCGCGAGATTATTTCTTCTTCCTTAAAACTAGTGAAAAAATCACTTGCATTTAGACGGTGACTTTTAAATCACACAATGTAATTGATTTTCTGTTGGTTTGCAACTATAATTTAAGTTATCGCTAACCAATCGCAACCAAACACAGAGCAAAATGCGCGAACATCGGAAATACAGAGCAAATATGCGCAAAAAAATCACATCAGGCTGGTCATCAGATTTTGTATGAATGTAGGTTCCTGTATACCATACTTAGTTTACGTTTGTTTCGGATTTCGGATATCTCACCACGTTCCCCCGTTGGTCCATAAAAACATTTTACAGCCACACTTTTAAAGATATAGCCCTCGAATTTGGCATGTGTTATGCTTGGGTCACAATGCCGCGCTTACGCTGTGGGTCGAGTGAGTGCGGCTCTGTGTGTATGTGTATATGTGTAAGTGGACGAAGATGTGATTGGAAGTTATAGACCTGGGTACAGGGAGTTTCGTAGTTGGGTATACTCGACTAGAGCATTCTTTCTTGTTTTATGTATGTTAAGAAAATGTAAGTGTATTAAACTAGATGATTCATTTTTTTTTAAAACTATTTCTGTGAATTCGTCTCTTCCTAATTTTTTCTCACTAGGTGAATCCTTCACATGTGCGTCATCATAAAATTCTGCGAGATACGCGCAACGAGATGGAAACTGCAATAGTGGGCATTCATTTTGTTGTAACTGATCAACACTTTGAGCATGACAAACTGAAGGTAAGTTTATTCCTATAATACCCGCTGAGAACTGATTTGGAAGAAAATGTCATATTCAGCTGCGCTGCAGTGCACAGCTTCATGACGTGTACTGGAAGACTACGGAGAAGACCATATTGGAGTTAGATTCATCTGATAAATATGGTGGAAATGGTGCCAGCGGGAATCGCGTAAGTCCCGGTGACGTATACGACCAGTACATACTGCACGAGGACGAGGAGTTCCACAGCAAGAAGAACAGCTACCTAACGCAGCTTCAGGGTAAGTTTGACAACCAATTATAATTCACATACACATAAGTCTCAATGTAGGAGTTCAGAGACAAAAGACATCAACAACAATGGGTACATGACCTGCATTTTTCTATTTCTCTCTAGACATTCTCTTTCATTTTGTACCCTCAGGCAAAGAAGACGACGGCGACGAAGATTCAGAGCATGGTGGCGTCCCCTGGCGAGGTGTCAGCTCAGGCTGCAGCCAATCAGTGGCAGTCAATGGTGCAACTGCAACGCTCCTGGCGCTGTTCATCTGGACGCTGGTCCGGCAATTAGTATCGCAGCTGGTAGCCATTACAAAGCGAGCTAAGCTGACCATGTGGGACACAGGAGCAGTAGTATCACAGAAGCAACAGCAGCAATGCCAGAGACATCGCCTGCGGGTGGCCAACTGCACTAGCAGCAGCAGCAGCAAAAAATGCACCAGATGTATCATTCAATTAACATGATTCAATTGTCACGTAACTCTTGTGCCACACTTCAGGATGGGTAGGACAGCAACAGTAGCAGGAGTGAGAGGAGGAACAGCATCCGCAGAAGCCAACAAGTGAACGAAAGTGTTATGGATATGAAGGGTCAGCATTTCTCCACCAGGCGACTGCTAAGTGTATCGAAAATATTTACATCCACACCGGCCTATTATATTCCGACATACGTTATCGCAAGCTTAAAGTAACTTCGAATACATTTAACAAATACCAAAAATGGGTACAAGTCAATATGAGTTACAGGCGAAAATATGTCTTGCATGTTAATATGAAAAACTGAAGCGTATAGAAAGGTTTCGATTACCAGAATGGATTGCAAGCCTAGCCAAACTTTTGCAGCATTAAAACCATATATTTACCTAACTCCTATACGAAGTAATTGCAAAGCAGTTCACGCTCCAAGAAACGAACGAAAAAATGTTTTGCTAAGCTTTTCACTTTGGTTCCCTACAATTAATATTTTTATGTATCGAATGTCAAAATAATTTCTACTCAATTAAATACAAATATGAATATTTATACATACAACTTAAATATATACATACAAACCAAATCCAAATAAATACACACACAGACTTATATATAAATATATATATATATATATATCCATATATATCCATATATATTCATGTATACATTTTCAACGCCTCTCCAATTCTTATGATTTTATATTATATGTTTTTGTATATAAAATAAAAATGATGGTAAGATTTGTATATGATAAATATTTACGGTAGATAATCAAAAATAAAAGAGGTGAAGAAATTAAATTAAAAAATTCTAATTTTTGTTTTTTTCCTTAAAATATTGTAAACTACGGAAACAATTAATTTTGTTGTTACTATAAAATGGATAATGTTGGTATTATGATGTACAAAGTTGTGCGAAAGCTGAAAGAGGCTTTACAACCACAAATAGTCAAACCGTTTGTTATTACTTATCTTTGTGCTCAAAATTGAATAACAATCGATTGACATTATGTCACAAAATTAAATTTTCTTGCTTAAAGGGTGCAATACGACCTTTCTGATTTAGTGCCCCAAATAAAGAAAATGAATTTTAAACAAGTACCAATGGCCCAGACGATTATACCCGACAACAAGACTCCCAGTACCTATATTAAAAATTTCCAAACACATCTTCTATCCCCCAAAGTACCGCGCTTTTTGTGGTAAGCTTTGGAAAAAAGAAAACTCTGCATTCCAGAGATCTCCACGTTTCCGACCGTGCATTTTCCAAAATTCTCCCGTATCGGACGATAATCAAAAAAATATTTTCCAAAATCTTTGAGCACCGAACCTATTATATTTGGAAATGAGTTTAAAGTCAATCGCCTCAATATTGAAAACATCGAATGCCAGAGTTTTCGACCAATTTTCCGACCATGTAATTGAATTATCCAAAATCGGGCAGATACGTATCGAATTATTTTACGTGAACAGCTTTGAAATTTAATGAAATGAAGGTGTTTGGACAAAAATTAGACTTTCACCCATACAACATTGACAACAACATTTTTTACCCCTGTGGGTGAATTAAAAAAAATCGGTGAAATATGTGTCAAATAAATTTTTGTGTAGATCTTTGAAAATGAGTTCTAGGCCATTGGATGGTAAACTTTAAAGTTTCAATAACAGTTTTCAGCGATTTTCCACGCTTGTGGGTGGAATTTTTAAAACCTACTCTGAAAATTTCAGCATTCTAGCTCTTACGGTTCGACCTGTGCGATGATTGCCAATCAGTCAGTCAGTCAGTCAGAATGAACTCTCTTATATGTGTGGCACATAGAGGAGTCCAAAATTCCACGCAATTCCTTACATGATCCTAAAGTGGATTTCCCATCTGAGTCATACAATAAGTTTTTCTAAAAACAGTCGTTGAATTTCATACATTTTTTTAACGCGTTGGATCATGTGACGTCACGTTCCGCGTCGCCGAATTATGGGGAGTAACGGACATGCGCATGGCGTAACCTACTGTCTCTCAATTGTGAGAGTGGCCCATGTATTATACATGGCAAATCCCAATGTTATATTCAAAACTAGCTGTCCCGGGAAACGCTGTTTTGCCGTAAGCAAATTAAATAGAAGTCATTGTTTTTTTTAATTAAATTAAGCTGGACACATGCATTTGTTCATTGGAAAATCGTGGATTTTCCAAGTCCAAGCCGCAATATCTCATTGGTAGAACAGGTGGTTTCAAATATTTTAAAAGTATATCAAAAGGAAACAAGTAAGAATGCTCTAGTCGAGTATACCCGACTACGAAACTCCCTTTACCCAGGTCTAAAACTTCCAATCATATCTTTATCCACTTACACTTATGTACTTACACACATACACAAAGCCTCACACACACGAGCCATTGCGTAAGCGAGGCATTTTAAGTGGTGGCTGTGCTTCTTCTTCCCCTCCTTGCTGCAGCACTGAATCTTCTCTCGTCAATAACTTCCGTGTTTGTTGTCCGATCGACTTGAAATTTGGACAGTAAGTTAAGAGCCACTAAAGTACATGCCAAATCCCAAAGCTATACTTTTAAAAGTGTGGCTGTAAAACATTTTGATCGAATTGCGGGAGAACAGGGGGAGATATCTGAGATTGGAAACAAACTTGATCTGCGTATGGTATACATTCCAAATTTGGTGACTCTAGCTCGTATAGACAGACAGACGGACATGTGTAAATCGAATTTTTTTTTATACTGATCAAGAATATATACACTTTATATGGTCGGAGATATCTCGTTCTGCCTGTTACATACATTTGCACAGATTTAGTACCCCCTTTTACCCATTTTATGGGTACAGGGAGTAGAAAACATGAAAATAGTTGCACAGAATTTCTTTTCCAATAAATGCATTCAAGGGCCGATTTTGCAATGTCTACATTAAGTCACCCTTAGTTAGAGTTAACTACTTATTACAGTGCTCCAGCAGCTATGTACATTTTTCAATTGAAATGCGATTGGTAAAATCGATTGTGGCAACGTTGTTATTTAAAACAGCTCATTATGATGACTGGAGGCAACATCAATGTCACTTTCTAAAAGTGAATTTAAAAATTGGTAACAATGAATAGACAGCGGCCAAAAACTTGTTTAGATGTCAGATGTTTTATTACTGTTGAGTCTTCAAAGATCGAGGCGATCGGTAAGTTGATATTATGTATAATGTTTTCCCGTTTTTGCCCCTTTTCGGGAAGAGACACATGTTTCAGTTGAGTGCCAGTTTCGGCGTTCCGCGCTGCATGAACCTTGTCCCAGCAACAATCGCCATACAGACGCCATAAGATTTTATATATATTTGAAAATATGAAGTATAGATTAAGCGAGGATTTAAGTTTAGATAGAAGTCAGCAATTTGTTTTTTCAGATCCACTTTTGTCTAGTCTCTGCCTACAGTGGCGGACAAAACGTACGACCGCGTTTTTTTTGAAATTACCAAGTTCTAAAGCTTTTGAAATTAAAGTAATGATACAGGTTTGTTTTAAAACTTATTATATAACAATTAACAAAAAATTAAATTTCTCCAATATTAAAGATATTTCCAAATATCTGAAAAAAGGCACTGACAAAAGTGTACGTACGTTTTACTAGTTTCTCTCCTTTTGCTATTTTTTTCTGCTGAAACGCTATGGTAAAGTACCGTTTGTTTCAATTTCTGTATACTTCTAATCTTTCTTTGCATTGCATTTGCATTTATTGTATTTTGGCGTTTTAAATTGGCAATATGGCTCCATGCAAAGAAATTTATGCGGATGTGCGAAATTTGGTGATTAAACATCGTAATGAGAACAAATCGTTTGGCGAAATAGGAAAATTATTATGTTTAAGTAAATCGACGGTGCAAACCATATTTAAAAACTTTAAAAAACAACTTCGGTCAAGAGTAAGCCACGCACTGGTCGTCCGAAAAAGCTTGACCGTAGAGACGTATTCTTCATACGTAAGGAAGTGGACCGAAATCCCAAAATTCATGCCACTAAGTTGGCCCAGGACATAGCTGAAAGATCGAATATTGTTGTTCACCCACGCACAATAACACGGACCCTCAATAATGAAGGATTTCACTGCAGAACTCCTCGCAAGAAGCCCCGGATAATCGAGAAAAACCAGAAGCTTCGCTTGGAGTTCGCAAAAAAACATATAAATAAAGGAATCGACTTCTGGAAACGGGTTCTATTTACGGATGAGTCCAAATACAACATATTTGGATACGACGGGAAGGCCAAAGTTTGGAGAAAACCCAATACTGCAATGGATCCCAAGCACCTAACTCCGACTGTGAAGTGGCAGTGTTATGGTCTGGGGAGCAGTTGAAAATCTAGTAGCTTCAATGCCCAGGCGGTTGCAAGCAGTCATTGATGGTGGCCCAACAAAATATTAAATTTGGTTATTTATCATTTTTTTTCATATTATGCAGACCATACACGGGCCGATTTTAGCACAATCGGTTGCGGCAACCAGTTGTCACTCAAATTGGGTCTTTGCCTCGCACGCCGCAATCAGATCAGCCAAATTCGTAGCTAAACTCGAGAAATGAGGTCGGCAAGTGCCGAATTTATAAATAATTGATAAACTAATTATTGTAACTAACTGGTTTATTTAAATATATTAAGTAAACAAAAAACCAAAAATTTAGAAAAAAGTTTTAAAATTTTGAATTTTGTTAATAATAACAACAAAAAGAAAATCTGAATATCCAATAATGCCATTATTTTCTGCTAAACAATGCCGCTTATCAACGGCAGCAAAAGATCTTTAAATGTTTCGCACAAAACAACAGACAAGTACCAGGCGAACAAAAAAAACAGTGTACACAACTATGCACAACTATAGCCCAACAATAGCAAACCCACCCCCGAACCTGAAGCAGAGCTCTGCAAGTGTTTTGCATACAATGAACAGCATTTGAACCAGGCGATCAGCGAAAACAGTAGCAAGAAAGTACAAAACCAAAGGGAAACGCCCACGAGTTGTACCAATCGAGTTGTGCGTTGTCCAACTACACCACAACCAGTTGTGGCAACTCGCTGCTCGTATCAAAAGGTTTTGATACAGAATTCAGTTGGCCCAACATTGTACCAACCGTCCCAATTACATTGCAATCGGTTGCCGCAACCCGAAAAACTCACTCAAGTTGGGCAACTGAATTGGCCCGTGTATGGTCCGGGTAAGAAGCACATGTATCCAACAAACGGTTGTTTTACCAGAACTTTGGCAATTTCTGTCTTCATTTTTCTGTTTTCGTTTATTTTGTCCTCTTTATATCTTTATGCATTGTGAAGTGTGAAGTGTTCGTGTTCAAACGCGTTGCTTGTGAAAATAAAACAAATTCTTGAAAGTATATAATTTTATATATGTAATTATATTCGAAGTATTGTTTATTATTGCTGACAAATCGCACCACCAGAAATTGATACTAAATTTAATTACAATTTTACACTCCAGACGCCATCTCTAAATGCCTAATCTGGCCGTCGGAACCGGAGCTGGGTAAGGCGATGTAATTACAAAAATAACAATAAAACTCTGTGAAATGAAGAAAAATAAATATAATTGATAATGTTGTACTAATTAAAAAAAAAAAAAAAAAATTTTAAAGTGTATATTTTTGACTAACATATCAATATATGTAATTTATAATTTATATTAATTACTTGCACTAGCGAAATAGCTATGTAATGCGTACTAACGATATTACTAGGACTTTGTTACGCTCGAGCAACAACCCTAGTCAAGTAGCCATGTTGCTCGTACTAACGATTATACAGCATCTTTAGTATCAGGCAAGTCATTTTGCAATGGTAATGCGCCGTACCGCCCGGTATCTGAGATCTGAAATATACTTGACCTGCGCCTGCTAAACACGAACCTAGATTCCAAATTTGGTGTCTCTAACTCTTATAGTTTTCGAGACTTTTAATTTGTTTCCATAGTTGTTTGGGAGGGGGTAGAGGCGTGGCTTAATTTGGAGATAAAAAAAAAAATAAAAGTTCTAGTAAATTATTACTAATATTCAGGCCATGAAAACTGTAGCTTTAAAATTGTAATTAATGCCAAAAAAATTACTTTTTGCAAATAGTGCTTTGTGTAAACACCAACAATAATTCCTTGGGTGAATTTTGCCGTAGATTTTTGTCTGGTATCCTGCTGAGCAGAGACTTTTGTCCAGTTGCACAAAATATAATTTGTTAAGTGAATAATTCTCAACACCACAATGGAAGAAATAAAATCTGCTGATGAAATTGCTGCCATGGATGGTCAATATTTTATTGATTTTAATTAATTTCATTATATATTAGTTTTATCAAAGACCAAAGAAATAAGAAAATGGTTCACTCCCATACAAACGTGTGGTATTAGAAAATTATTAATTGTCCCACCTCAAAAGCAGAAAACTATTTGTGCGAGGCTGACAAAGCTGTAACGAGCTGTGCACGATCCGAGCTCGAACCGAACGAACACAGGCCGACCAAATTCATCACGAACAATTACAACAAGAATGCTATAGTTGAGTTTACCCAACTACAAAACTCCCTGTACCCAGGTCAAAAATTTCCGATTGCATATTCGTACACTTAAACATTCACACACACATACACAAACAACAGTACAAGCAACAGCGAGAGGCATTTTAAATGGTGGCTGTGCCGCTTCATCACCCGGGCTGCAGCAGTGAATCTTCTTTTGTGAATAACTTCCGAGCTTATTATCAGATCGTGAACTACCAAAAATAGGAGCAGGAAAACCTCTTGTAGGCCCAGATCCGTTTTGTGGCATAGGAAGACACACAATGCGAGAACGTCTCAGGATAGAAGAGGAAAACATAAGGCAGGCTAATTCACTCTTAAGAAGCTATGATCTTAAACGATTCAAGCAACTAATACCATTAGGGAAGAATTGACTTAAAATAGTCACTGGCCTTTTAACAGGGCACTGTAGACTGAGAAACCACCGCAGCAAGCTGGGAATTAGAAGTAGAGGGACATGCAGATTCTGTGAAATGGAGGCTGAAGCCTCATCACACACTAACAGATTGCACTAACAGATTGCACTACCCTTGCCAGAAGAAGAAACAGGCGATAAGCGATATAGGTACGCTAGATCCGACCAAGATCCTTGCATTCATGCATTAATTGGGATGATGAGTGAGCTTTAGGCTCAAAAGGGGGCACAATAGATCTTAAAGGTCGCAGTGTAGCGCCCCATCAACAATAATAATAATTATCAGATCGACTTGAAATTTTGACAGTAGATTAAGAGTGACTGACCCAATCCCAAAGCTATATCTTGAAAATTGTTAGTATAAAACATTCTTATCGAATTGTTAGGGAACGGGGGGAGATATCTGAAATTGGAGACAAACTTAATCTACGTATGGTTTACAGGAACCTACATTCCAAGTTTGGAGTCTCTAGCTTTTTTTGTTGCTGAGATCGATGCGTTCGTTCATACAGGCGGACATGGCCAAATCGAAATTTCTTTTGATACTGATCGAGAATATATACACTTTATAGGGTCGGATATGTCTCCTTCTGCCTGTTTTAAAAAGAAAATTTGATTTGGTCGACGTCTTGATGCGATCCGGGCTTTTGAAAACGATAGCGGGAATCTCTAGTATTAACACCACAGCTGACATGGTGAAAGCGCCTCTTAACTCACAGTTTGTTGCTTTTGAGTTGGGACGCATAATAAATCCCGTAGCCAGTTTTTATACCCTGGGTTTCACGCTGGAACATTGCCATAGATACGCAACATTTTCTCTGAATCGTTTGAACTCAACGCAAATCTCTCTGAATGGCAACAGAATTAAACAACTCACCAAAGTTAAATATCTGGGAGTTACCTTTGACCGGCGGCTAACTTGGAAGCCGCATATTCTGCGTGCCTGTGATCTGGCGTGTGAAAAGGCTAAGCGGATTGACTGGCTACTTGGGCCTGGGAGTGTGCTTTCTCTCGCAGTTAGAATCCGCCTCTTTAAGGCCATCATTATGCCCACTCTAAATTGGAGCATTGACCTTTGGGGCACGGCCTGTAACAATTCAATCCAACGGATCGAGTCATGCCAAAGCCGGAGAATTGTGGACGCTCCCTATTACGTGCGCAATGTGCGCCTGCAGGAAGGTTTTTGTAATTTAGCTAACCTTTGTTCAAACTGGTAGAGGCATGCCTAACATTCTGACGTTTTTTATACACTCTGTTAGATCCCTACTTTTATTTGCTCTTTAACCCGACATATTTATGAAAGTGTTTTAAACAATACGCAAAAATAATATTAGTTTACCAAAAAAAAAAAAAAAAAGATTATTCCCCCCATTCCCCCAAACCGTTTAACAGTAACAATTTTCAAGATATAGCTTTGGGATTTGGCATGTACAATACTTTAGACACTCTTAATCTACTGTTCAAATTTTGAGTCGACCGGATAACAAACACGGAAGTTATTCAACTATCAAGTTTCAGTACTGCTGCGCAGGTGGGAAGAAGCAGCACAGCCACCACCTAAAATGCCTCGCTCTTGCCGTGGCTTGTGTGTGTGCGTCGTTGTGTATGTGTGTTTGTATGCGCAAGTTTATGAAGATGCGATCGAAAACGTAAACATGGGTACGGGGAGTTACTCAACTATAGCATTCTAACTTTTTAAATTAATGCTTTTAAAAAATACATTTCATTTGAATCATACATATCAAGCAATACAATTATTTTTAAATTGTACATTTCAAGCTTTTCTTACAAAATTATTGTGTTTTTCTTTTTGCAATTTTTGGTAAACACATCAGCAACATTTTCGTTTGTTAATACTTAATTAATTGAAATTACATTTGTTGCAACAACTTCTTAGCATCACCATGTGTTTAATATGCAATGGTACTCTGGCCTTGCAATAGTGTAGCTTCAAATCGATAGTTTTGGTAAGTATCGCAGGATATGTTTGCGGCAGACTCATGCTCCATTTCGCTGCGTTTGTTAGTTTGCTGACTGAGTGTGCGGTGTCAGGGCGTGTCGATATTGCCAAGTACATTAATGATCCAATCAACGATTGGATGTCCACAATTGTCATTGTCAGCCGATCTGGAATCCGGCATTTAAGGGAGTTGAGATTGGACGCGACATGTTCATATTATATTTTTATACTATGTTTCCGAAGGGAAATAGTATATTGTGTTTGCGAAATGTCCGTTTGTCCGTATGAACGCAATTTTTTTTCAGACCCTTGAAGCTAGAGGAACCAAACTTGGTACACATGTACGTGTATATCGTCAATTTATAAAGTGTCAAGATCGCCCACCCCTTGGGCAAATCTGCATCAAAAATTTTTGGACCCCAACACCCCCTACCCCACAAAGGTGCAAAACCTATACCTCCCACACCAGTACAGGTAAAGTCACCAAATTTGGCATACAGACTAATGTTGAGCCCCTGGACAAATCTGCATCAAAAATTTTTGGACACCAACAACCCCACACCCCCGAAGGAGCAAACCCTATATCTCCCACACCTGTAAAGGTAGAGTCACCAAATTTGGCATACAGACTCCTTTTTTTTTGCGTTTTTTTCCGAACTCACAAATAAACAAATTATATAGGACTGGGAACAGGTATAGGACTGGGTGCGTCCGACTGCAACGTTCTTAATTGTTCTAATAAACATTTGTTGAACTGATTTTGGCATATTGAAATCTGACATAATATCCCTTGACGCTGTATTTCAATTCCCATGAAATTACTTTCGTAACGTATAACGGGCGAGAATGTTTCATTCTGCCCCCCTTGGCGACTAACCTCGACTTAATCTTTTTTATGTTGCCTAGATTATCCCGTTCCAATCGGAATACCCACATCAAACCAATGGCTTTCACTCCTCTGGAAGGTAAACCATAGACCAGGTATTGTTTGCAATGAGAGCATTGTATTCTCGTTTCATGGAACTCTGCCATTGAAACGAGTGCTTGCCTTCCAATGCTTTCTTGACGGTATTCGGAGTTTCGATGTCGCATAAAGCGACCATATTATTGAGCATATTGTATTGTTCTTTGGGTCTATCTTGCTGCCTAGTGCGAATATTGGCATCAACAAAACAATTACATAGATACGTCAAACAAGCGTTTTTCTGAGGTCAGATACTTTACTGACCGTAACGCCCCAGAGCTACTTCGGCAAAATAGCCGAACTACTAGCGCACCGGTCGCGTATCGCCAGCTCGTCAAAAAAAAAAAAACCGAGCTACGATCGCCTCGGCTCCGAACAAATATTTAGTCTTGGATCGACACCAGAACAATGAGCTTATGTCACTTGCGCTCTCATTTCGTTTCTATGTGTGGGTCAGAGTAGGCACATGTGCATGCTTCTTGATGCGTGAGCAATGAAAAGATGCAGGTAATAGCCAACGAAAACATACTCTTTTTATGATTATGCATCCTATCCAAGCAAAAACAGAGGCTCCAAAAATACGTAAGTGCGCGACAGAAGGTTTACGCCCACTCTAAGCTTCAAAAGGAGTAATTCCGTTTGGCGCGGAAGTATGCAGCGGTTGCAATTGCCTCAGCCCATAAAGGTTCTCCCACGTTTGAATGAATCATCATTGAACGCGCCATTTCAACTGAGGCATATACGGAACGATTAGTTGTCTCCTTATGCCATTTTCTTTTAGAAATATATCAAACAAGTAATTAACGAATTCTTTGCCATTGTCTCTACGAACAGCTGTTATTTTCTTTTCAGTTTGCCGCTCAACTAAATTTATAAATATTTGCAACTTTTAGCATTTAGCTTTATCCTTTGATTTCATAAAATAGATAAAAACGCGTTTTGACGTATCGTCTATAAACGTTATGAAATATTTTGCACCACCGACAGAATTTGCATTTATAGGAGCGCAAACGGCTGGGTGAATTAATTCCAATATTTGCGACGCACGTTTTGCACTGTTCTTAGCAAATGGTATTTTGACTAATTACACGTGTTTCAACGTTTCGACTGAAACGTTTTTAAAATTATTGCCATTTACGAGATGGTTGCGTATTAAATCATTTAAAACGCGAAAATTAAGGTGTCCATACCGATAATGCCACATAATTTTATTTTCCTGCTTAGTAAATAACAGATTTTTATTTAAATCATCGAACATAATTAAATTGTCCTTTACTTTTGCTACAAGTAAAATCATTCCATCTTTTGAATTAAAAACAGTGCCTCTTCCAGGGCTTACAATTTGTTTATCAGCAACCAACAGAATTGTTACCTTTTGCTCTACAAACGAAACGAAGAAGTTTTTCTCGTGACACATGTGCTGTTTTTAACCGTTTCGTCTTTCCATATTGCCGTAAGCAAAGACAATTTGTTAAACAGTCTTTGCCGTAAGACACTCGCCGATTTTCGTTTTTGCTTTCGCTTTGTTCCGTATTTTCTTTACGCTTTGATCTACACTGCGCTGGTCGGTGACCACGCTTTCCACAATCGAAGCACATTCACACAATTTGCTGTTCTTCTTTGCGTATATTTCGTATTGCTTTTTATTTGCGCCTGCATAAAACGCTTGCTACTTGTCTACTTTGTCGCTGCTTTCTTCTCTTCTATTTGCTTCAGCCAGCAGCTTGGCCTTGACCTATTTCCATTGAGGCAGCGATTCACTGGTTTCCATAGCGACAATGAAATATTCACATTCCGGACTCAGGATACACAATAGAATAATCACTTTTAACTACTCGCTCAAATCAATGCTAACTTTAGCTAGCTTATTTACAACTTCCATGAATGAGATGATATAATGCAACTTAACTCTATATTTCTAAATTTTAATGCTTAATAGTTTTTTATAGAGTGAAACTTTTTGAATTGGGCCGGCTTCTTTAGCTGGTGTACTCTGTTTTATATAATTTAATTGGGAAGTACTTACGTTCAAAGTTAAGCACGCAAGGTCCTTTTCATCAACCAACACCGTTGTTGCAATTTCTGGGATAATTTCATGGGGTGATCAAGGAGGGGAACAAGGCCAGCAGAGCATGTTGAGAACTTTCTAACACGCTTTGTTGGGCCGTCCACTGCCAGGGTGGAGCTGTGAAAGAAACAACCGAGATAAGGCCCACAAGACAACCCTTCTTGGTGGAATGAGATTAATAATAAACTTCATTTTGCTTCGTCTCGCAAAAAATCGTTTTAAAGCCTCTAGAAATTTCTACATTGACATATCGCTGACGAGTTCCAAATGTATTGCTTTGGTGGCCATGCATATGAAAACACAAACGTGTCCCTTGTGTGCTTTCTGTCCTCGTCCTTTAGCATAGTGGTATTACTGTAAAAAAGTAAAAATGACAAAGAAAACCTTAAAGAAGGTAATATTGGTCAATAAGAAAACACACACCCTGGAAAATGGCCAATGGGCAAAAAAAATTAAAACAACAAAAGGGCAAGATAATGAAGTCCGAGTTGTCACGGTCAAAGCAAGCAACGGCGAAAAAAATAACTAATTTTTCATCCAGACCTATCAGGAATCACATCATTAGTCTTGACAATTCATAAATTGAAATGTACACCAACATATGTACCAAGTTTGGTTGCTCTAGCTTCTCTTCGGGAACAGAGTATCATTATATTGAGAACCAGACTTAAGTAATCAACGCAACAGAAAACTTTGTGAAAGTCACACTTGAAGTCAGCGCAATCTTCAACGAATTGACCACACGAATTGACATTATCACAGAATCAATTAAGAGGCAGTTTCTGGTATACCGGGAGTCGGATTAAAAGATTTGGTCGAGGAATTAGAAGCAATTCTATGAATCCTATGCCTATCAAACAAATACTAAAGGAAATCAACGGCGGACTTAATCTACAAGCAGAATACAAACTTTTGACAGCGCACAGTGTGTTCAAGGATATTATGATAGATGCGCTGTATTTGAATCAGCAGTCGAACTTATTTAAAATTACTCCGATACAGAGCTCAGCAAGTGCCGTTGAGAAACGAGGAGACAAGAGTTTGCGATGGAAATTGGGCATGTAAATATGCAGAAGAAAACGTCCGTGAAACAACGCCTTTGAAACCCCCCGCTTGCTCAATGGTCAAATACAGTGATGAATCATTTTGGAAAGAGCTTAGAAATCTCAACCACTGGTTACTTAAAACATTTGAAAATACATCAAATAGTTAAAAACCCGAAAGTTGGCATAGTGGATCTCAACGAAGGATGCTCCTTCAGACTCAAGGGTATAACGCTACAGGCCCCTCAGAGCGTGTAAACATTATATAATGAAATTCCTCGCACTTCAATAAAGAGGCGGGCGATCGGAACCCTTACCATCAACAACACAAAGGAGCTGGAGCGGCTTCATGAAAAGATAGAGTATCTCAAGGCACATCGGGGCGACTTGCATTTATATACATACTAGCAGGTAATATCCCGGCCTTGCCCGGGGAAATATTTAGATGAAAATGCATTTTTTTTTCTTGAATTTGACTTGCGTGGCGACACGGAGTAGATTTTCCAATATCATTTGGCATTTTAAGCCAATTTCAAGAATAATACTAAGAATCCAGATTCAATCTATAAAAACGGTTTTCCGCCCGTTGTATTGCTCGCAAAGTACCGAGGTCTTAGTATTTATTTATATTTTTCAAAACCGGTAGCACATGTGACGAATTATTTAATGTGAGGTGCTTTGAAAATTAGTTTCAAAATGATTGAATGATAAACAGAAGTTTGAAGTCAATTGGAACGTAATAAAAACAAAATTCATGCAACAGTTTTCCGTGAATTTTCCGGCTTTGGGGGTAGATTTTCCAAAATCTTTAACCACAGCACCTACTATTTTTGCCCATAGAACCTTGAAAATGAGTTTGAAGCCAATCGCATGAAAATTAAAAATGTCGAATGCCAGACTTTTCCACCGATTTTCCGACCATGGAGCTGAATTTGCCAAAATCGCTGATACACGTGTCAAATTATTTAATGTGAAGAACTTTGAAAATGAATTTGAAGTCATTCGGACGATAATCAAAAAAATTTCATACAACAGTTTTCCACGAATTTTCCGACTTTGGGGGTAGATTTTCCAAAATCTTTGAGCACTGCGCCTATTATTTTTGCCCATAGAAAGAAAATGAGTTTGAAGCCAATCGCATGAAAATTATAAATGTCAAATGCCAGACTTTTCCACCGATTTTCCGACCATGTGGTCGAATTTCCCAAAATCGCTGATACACGTGTTGAATTATTTTATGTAAAAAGCTTTCAAAATGAGTTTGAAGTCAATCGGACGATACTCAAAAAAGTTTCATACAACAGTTTTCTACGAATTTTCCGACTTTGGGGGTAGATTTTCCAAAATCTTTGACCATTGCGCCTATTATTTTTTCCTATAGAACCTTGAAAATGAGTTTGAAGCCAATCGCATGAAAACTAAAAATGTCGAATGCCAGAGTTTTCCACCGATTTTCCGACAATGTGGTCGAATTTCCCAAAATCGCTGATACACGTGTCGAATTATTTTACGTGAAGAGCTTTGAAAATGAATTTGAAGGTGATCGGACTAAAATTAGACTTTCGCCCATACAACCTTGAGACCCCCATTTTCCGCCCATGGGGGTGGATTTTCCAAAATCGGTGAAATATGTGTCAAATGATTTTTTGTGTAGATCTCTCAAAATAAGTTTGAAGCTGATTGGATGGTAAACAAAAATGTTTCATACAACAGTTTTCCACGCTTGTGGGTGGAATTTTCCAAAATCCCGTCTTAGTGTGCACTTTCATCATAGATGGAAGCTTCTGTGAAAATTTCAGCATCCTAGCTATTATGGTTTGGGCTGTGCGATGATTGCCAATCAGTCAGCACGAACTCTTTTATATATATAGATAGTGGACATGCATCGCTGCTACTACTATCCGTGGTAAAAATACATCCTGCCGCAACTGGTTGTGGTGTAGTTGAGCTACGCACAACTCGGTTGCTACAACTCGTGGGCGTTTCCTTTTGGTTTACTTTTACTTTTTTTTACTTTCTTGCTACTGTTTTCGCTGAGCGCCTGGTGTCATATGCTGTTCGCTGTATGCAAAACATTCCATGGCCTCTAGATTCATGATCTGTGGTGGTTTTGCTATAGTTGTGCTACAGTTGCGTACATCTTTGTGGGCGTCTCCCTATCCGTTTTGGTTTTTTCTCGCTACTGTTTTTTCTGTTCGCCTGGTACTTGGCTGTTGTTTTGTGCGAAACACTTGAAGATCTTTTGCTGCCGTTCATAAGCGGGGTTGTTAAGCAGAAAATAGTGAGATTAATAAAAATTAAGATATTCTCTTTGTTTTTATTATTAACAAAATTAAAAAATTTGAATAAAAATGTTCTCATTTTTTGTATTTCTGCTTTATTAATATATTTGAATAAACCATTTAATTGAAATAATTAGTTTATCAATTGTTTATCAATTATACACTTGCCGACTACTCGCTATCACATTTACATGACGTTTCGGCGATAAGAAGGTCGCAGGATATTTTAAATCTAATAAATATAAATTTACTTTGCTGGATTTTTATTATTAAGATCAAACAGATGTTATATGCAGAATGTGTCAAATCTTGGACTGTGTAATTTTATGTCTAGACATTAAGAAATGGAACACACTTCCGATCCTAAGTAATGTAAGGGAGTTTTCCAGGCGGGGTACAGATCTCAGTCTGTATGGCTCCAGCCTTACACGAAAATTTGTAATGTACGCTGGAACGCTGGGCGTAGGGAAAGGAAACGTTCTAGGGGAAATATATGTGTTAATACTAAGACCACGTACAACTCTGCACGGAATAAATGACCGAGAGCCGACCAAGATCCAACCGCTGGTGCTCTACGGGTCAAGTGGTCTACGACTACTACTCTACAATGCTCGGGATTACTTACACGGGCAGCAGGATAACCTTCGCTTGCACTACGATTAGTTTTATCAATGCCGGGATTGCTTACACTGACGGCGGGATACACCTCGCTTTACAGTAGTGGTTAGTTTAGATAAATGCCGGGATTGCTCACACGTGCGGCGGGATATGCCACGCTCTACGTTAGGTGTTAGTTTATTCGATGTTTAATGTGAATATCTATTGAGACAAAGACAGTCGTTTGGTTATTCTGATCTATCTTTGATACAGTCTCTTACAGTTATTTTGCTGAAAACTACGCGTGCCTCGCTGTACTGTACTGCCTTACGGCTTTTTACTCACACTCTCCGTTTTCAGCGTGCTCCTAACGTACGTCTTTCTAGTTCTTGTCTCACGCCAAGTGATCTACTCTGGCCAGCTCAGCCACGCGCGAGCCTGAAAAGTTCAAACCCACGATTGAGAGACAGTAGGTTACGCCATGCGCATGTCCGTTAGTCGCCGTTATTCGGCGACCAAACCTGTGACGTCACAAGTCATGGAATTCAGCGCGCGCTTTTGAATTTGTTCCAAAATCACTGACTTTTTTTACTGTATCGGACCGTGAGGCTGTAATTCCAGTCCGATTTTAAAAATATTGCCAGCATATTGTAGGGAACTTCATACCGCGTCGATCGATAGTGAGTTTGGTTAGGGTACCTTCACAAACAAAAAAGTTTTTCATACAAGAACATAGTTGTCAACCTATTATTCGTATGGGAGCTATATGATATAGTGATTCGATCCGGTTGGTTTTCATATATGTACTGGTTGCATCGAAAATAAAGACTTCTGCCAAGTTTCATAATCATAGCTTTTAAATATGAGCGATTAGTTTGAATAAGTAAACATTTGGCCTGGCAACATTTTCTAACTTCAATTACTTATTATTTAAAATCTATGGCACCTACAGAGCACCAAGACCTATCGATCGACGCGGTATGAAGTTCCCTACAATATGCTGGCAATATTTTCAAAATCGGACTGGAATTACAGCCCCACGGTCCGATACAGTAAGAAAAGTCAGTGATTTTCGAACAAATTCAAAAGCGCGCGCTGAATTCCATGACTTTTAACGTCACAGGTTTGGTCGCCGAATAACGGCGACTAACGGACATGCGCATGGCGTAACCTACTGTCTCTCAATCGTGGGTCTGGCTGAAGCCGCGCTCTGGTGGCTGGACTGAGAACTGTATCAGCTGCGCGTGCCAGCTGTTACAGAGGATCGTTGCGTTTAAATTCAAACGCATATGCTAACGGCTTAAGGCTTATGGTTTCTTATTAATATCTTATAACTACAGCGCGCCAGGCGCTGGCGCTCCTTGCAAAACTCTTTCGGCTTCTTGTCCTTAATTAATTAATTAATAACTAATAACTCGATTTGTCCGAGCTCCATGCGTTATTGTATTTCTGTAAAGGGGTTGCTTAAAAGCCTCCTTACAGTAAACATAAGATAATTACCGCACGGCGACGAATAATCAACCCCCGATCTTAGACGGATGAGCCACAGGTATGCAAAGTAGTTTAGTAGTAATATAATAAGATAATAATAATAAAATCTCAAGAAAGGAGCAACGGACCGCTCAGTAGCGAGTTAGTACGATCTTAAACGATGTCTGAGGTGTATTATTGTCTATAGATATATATATAGATATCAGGTATGAAGAATAAAGTTAAATATCCTGGAAAATAGTTAAGTAATAATACTCATTTAAGCCATCCATCGTATGATTGTTCTTGGTCTTGGATGTCTAAGACCTGGGTACAGGGAGTTTCGTAGACGGGTATACTCGACTTGCGCATTCTTAGTTGTTGTATTTGGCTTTGGAAATTAGTATGAAGCCATTCGCATGAAAAACGAAAATGCTGAATTCCAGAAGTGCTGTCTGCCCGTGGGCGTGCATTTTCCAAAGCGGTAGCACATGTGAATTTAGCGAATTATTTAATGTGAGGGGCTTTGAAAATTAGATTCAAAATAATTGGATTGTAAGGAGAAATCTTATGAAAATGAGTCTGAAGCCAATCGGACGATAATTTCCCCACTAATTTTCCAAACTTGGGGGTGGTTTTTCAAAATCTTTCACCATATATATTTATATCTTTATGTAGAACCTTGAGAATGCGTTTGAAGCCATGAAAGTTAAAAACGTCGAATACCAGAATATTGCACCATTTTCTGACCGAGTTAGTAGATTTTTCAAAATCGGCGATACAAGTCAAATATTAAATGTGTAGACTTTTGAAAGTGAGGTTGAAGCCAATCGCATGAAAATTAAAATTGTCGACTGTCACAGTGTTATCGACTGTCGAATGAGGTGATTCCAAATGGTAATTGTTTTTTTTTTTTTTTTTTTTTTTTGGGTTTTTTTTTATTTTTTTTGTGGTGGGGATCAAAATGGTTTAGTTTCCGGGTTTTTGCTGGGGGGGAGATTTTCCAAACTGTGGCCCTTTTTTTTTTTTTTAACATGGGGGGGTGGGGTAGCGATAGAAGATTAAGGGGGGGGTCCCCTTTCCCGCGTGGGGGTGTCCGTCTCCTGTGGTTTTTTTGCGGGGGTTGATATTTTTTGGTGTGTAAATTGCTTCCCCACATCGCCCCCCTTCCCCCCGGGGGGGGGGGTTTTCATCGGTAGGTTTATTTTTTTTGTGGGAGATGGTGGTGGGGGTGGTGGTGTGGGCCCTTTCCTTTCTTTTTTTTTATATAAAGAGGGGGGTGTCCTTCCCGGCCGTTTGTTCCGTTCCTCCCTCCCTCCCACCCCCGAGTTTTTTTGGGGCGGGATCTTCTCTCCCACACACCCTCTTTAAATATAATACCCTGCCTTTTTTGGGGGTACGCATTGTGATCTATAAGATCTATTGTACCCGCCTCTGAAAGCTCACTCTTCAACCCTATCTCCTGCATGAATACAAGAATTTTAGTTTGGTCGAGAGTACCTGCTCCCATTCTTTCAATGAGTATCTGCTGCTTCGATCCCGTGTAAATCTCTATCCCCAGAGATCCATTGGAGGGCAAGCCTATTGTTCCTGCCTGGGTGGTTTGATTGGGTTCGCACTGCTCGAACCAATTTCGATGTTATTTTTGTCCTGGTTAAAGCGCTTATTGCTCCTTGGCTATCAGACAGTATGGCTTTGCCTCTCGTCTGATAGTTATGTAGGGTGTTGAGTTCGACACATATTTCCTGTACAGGTAGAATCACCAAACTTAGCACGCTACTACTACTGTTGACACCCTTGGCAGATTCTACAAAAACAATTTTGGTCCTCTCACCCACTACCCGAAAATGAACAAAATGTATTTCTCAAACACCTGTTTGTGTATTGTCACTTTCCCACGCTTCAAATAACCAAACTATACCGGACTTGAAAACGAGTATTCTGCTGTCGGGCTCGTCTGACTGTACCGTTCTTACTTGTAGTAGCTGCCTTGCACGGTAACAAGCTGTGCTCTGTCTCCCCAGGCGATGACTCTATACGTGAACACCGGCCAAACTGTCAAGAGGTATAGCCATCTTATTATACGGAGCGCTGTGCCTCACGATTTTCCGGCTATGCTACGGCGGGTATATTGTAGTCTTGAGCACTTATCTACTATTCTTTACATGTGATGCAAAGTTCAATTTGCCATCAAAGGTAACTTCTAGGTATTTAACCTCGCCACTGGTTTCTAAGGAAATTCCAGTCAGTATTATCTGCTTTATTCTCTGCAATTTGTACCTTCTTGTAAGGGATGACTGTTTTGGTAGAGTTTAGGTTGAGAGCAACCTCCTTACACCGGTCATATTGAGGTACTTAACCCTAGTTGGATTGTTGCAAAACGCGACTCCTCGAACTTACCTCGGGCTATGATGACTATATTATCGGCGTACCCCTGGAATTGTACACCTTTACTAGAAAGCCTGCTTAGTAGTTCGTCTACTAGAATGCTGCATAGCAAGGGAGACAGTACACCTCTTCGGCAACACTATCTTTTGGCTGTGGCTGTAACAGTGCTTTCTCCCACTGTTGCTGCGGCTTGTCTGGATCTAAGCAGTGAATGAATCTATCTGCCTGTCATAGTATCTACACCATAGTCTAAGAGGGCGCAGATAGCCACCTCTTTGGTATCAACTGCTTGCCTCCGCGTTTTATGCACTTGGTAGAAAGCCGTGTCTGTTGAGCGACCTCATCTATCTGCGTGCTTTAATGGGTGCAGCGGACCCTGCTTTTACAGGGTGCTTCTTATATTATCTTCTACCAGCTTTTCTAACGTTTTCAATAAAAACGATGTTTAACTGATTGGTCTGAAGGATTTGGGGTTGGTTACTTCTTTTTTTTGGCCTTGGGGATGAATGACACCCTAGCTCTACTCCAGGCACTGGGTATATGACCCTCTACTAGGCTCATTATTTGTTGATCTTGTCCTTGCTGTTGGAAGACTAGTGAGATTCAATTCAGGTCACCGTAGAGTTCAGCATTTATTATGAAAACAAGGCGATGTTTGCTAGAGAGCTCTCCATGGACGATGATGTGTTACTTGATGACCTTATTAAGGGCATCCCAAAGTACAATCTGCGCATTCAGGCCAGGCTCCAGGTATAGGCAACGTGATATCAAGGGACTCGCGAGGCTACAACTGCAACAATAAGGGACACAGGGAAAGAGACTGTCTGAAACCCAAAAGAGAGCAGGGATCATGCTATGGATGCGGTGACACCACGATTGAGAGAGCTCATAGGTTATGACAAGACGACTGCAACTTTTGGCTCTCCCTGCGCATGTACGTCACAAGTCATGGAATTCAGCGCGCGCTTTTGAATTTGTTCCAAAATCACTGACTTTTTTTACTGTATCGGACCGTGAGGCTGTAATTCCAGTCCGATTTTGAAAATATTGCCAGCATATTGTAGGGAACTTCATACCGCGTCGATTGATAGGTCTTGGTGCTCTGTAGGTGCCATAGATTTTAAATAATAAGTAATTGAAGTTAGAAAATGTTGCCAGGCCGAATGTTTGCATTCAAACTAATCGCTCAATTTTAAGGCTATGATTATGAAACTTGGCACAAGTCTTTATTTTCGATGCTACCAGTACATATTTAAAAACCAGCCGGATCAAATCACTATATCAATAGCTCCCATACGAATAATAGGTTGACAACTATGTTCTTGTATGAAAAACTTTTTTGTTTTTGAAGATAGCGTGACCAAACTTACCAAATTTAAGTTTAATCATGTTCTACATATGCTCACCAAATTTCATTGAAATCGGACATATATATCTTATACCTCCCGTGGGAGCGATCTAATGTATCTTATACCTGCCCTAGGAGCGACCGGAGTTGTTGTATGCAAACGCTGCAAAATGTGCTGGAATGCCTGAAGAACGAAATAAAACTACAATAAATGAATTAAATACTACCCGTTTTACTTGTTAAATAGCATTGCCATTAAAAGTGGTAAATTTGCATACATTTTTCATACAACAAGTCAAGTTGCAACCGATTGCTCCCACGGCAGGTACAAGATACATTAGATCGCTCCCACGGGAGGTATAAGATATATATGTCCGATTTCAATGAAATTTGGTGAGCATATGTAAAACATGATTAAACTTTAATTTTGTGAGTTTGGTTTCGCTATCTACAAAAACAAAAAAGTTTTTCATACAAGAACATAGTTGTCAACCTATTATTCGTATGGGAGCTATATGATATAGTTATTCGATCCGGCTGGTTTTCATATATGTACTGGTTGCATCGAATATAAAGACTTCTGCTAAGTTTCATAATCATAGCTTTAAAATTGAGCGATTAGTTTGAATGCAAACATTCGGCCTGGCAACATTTTCTAACTTCAATTACTTATTATTTAAAATCTATGGCACCTACAGAGCACCAAGACCTATCGATCGACGCGGTATGAAGTTCTCTACAATATGTTTGCAATATTTTCAAAATCGGACTGGAATTACAGCCCCACGGTCCGATACAGTAAGAAAAGTCAGTGATTTTCGAACAAATTCAAAAGCGCGCGCTGAATTCCATGATTTTTGACGTCACAGGTTTGGTCGCCGAATAACGGCGACTAACGGACATGCGCATGGCGTAACCTACTGTCTCTCAATCGTGCGGTGACACGAATCATCTGATGGCCCAATGCCCGCAGAAAAGTTTACTGCTGGCAGTGGGGGCAACTATAATTTCGTATGATGTATATACATTTCCTTCAATAATAGTACTGACAAACCATAAATTTCAGAATGCCTCATAGACTCGGGCAGCCCCATATCATTTGCTAAGCTGAGTTGCGTTCCTGAAGGAGTAGAGATCCGACCACATAAAGTGACATATTTTGAACTAAATGAAAGTCAATTAAAAGTTTTTGGAAAAGTGTTGTGTTACATTAAGGAAAAAAGAAAAAAAATACATTTCTATTTAATAGTGGTGTCTGACGAGTTTATGAGGTGGGGTGTGGTGCTTGGACGATATTTCATAAAAGCATGTGATTTGAATATATGTAGACCCAAGTGCCCTGAGAATGATCTTAACCGAGTGTATTGAAAGCAAGACAGTTGATGCAAAGTGTATAGAGCCAAGGCAAGCTGCTAATAAAGTAGAATATATAGCATCTTAAGCAAGTAAGCATGTTGGACAGTAGAGTGTTCGAGAATCAATTATTAGTAGAAGGAGTGTAATAGCACACGTGTTATAATGATGCAGGTTGTAATAACATTTATGTTTTAATGTTGGATGTTTTTTATTGAATGAATTGTTTTATATTCGAATACATATCTCTAATGGCTGCGCTGTCGGTTACGCCGATGATAGATATGTGCGCATACTACAGGAGCGTTAGTGGAGGAAGTCTTAGATGAGAAAATATTAGGTATTAAAATGTTAGATAGTAGATTGTTAGAGAGTTGATGCGTAAACAGTAAACTTAAATTAATCAGGGGTAGATTGCTATAGACAGAAACAATTAGCACAAAAAGTACTTTGCAAATAAACATACTGGCATACAACGGAAGAGTATATATCAATGGGTTTCCCCATAGGGCATAGATTAAGAGAGGAGCTTATATAGATGCAGGAAAGCACGTACGTAAATGCTGTGCGGCCAGATAATCCTAAAATTAGATGTGAAATAATAAATTACATTTGTAGAAGAAAAGCCATTTATTTGCTGAGCTAAGTGATTGTCTTACACTAAAATAGAAAAGTTGCAGGTGATGTTATACGAATACCTGAGATGGTAAAATTCAACTCAGCATTTACGAATAAAACGGGAGACCTGAGAACACTAAACGTTTGAAAGGAGTGAGTAATTTCCTCATACCAGATAAGATTAAGGCAGTGAAAAGTTTTCTGGGACCTTGTGCATACTTTCGGAGGTTCATTTGGGATTTTTATATTATAACGAAACCGTTATACGATTTACTAAGAAAGGATAATAATTTTTAATTTTGAGCAGGCGAATTGAGTTGTTTTTTGCGGCTAAAAACAAATTTGTTAGAAGCATGTGCTGTCAATTTAGGACCACAAAGATTACATTGAATTGCATTGTGATGCAAATGCACTGGGACCCAGAGACGTATTGCTGCAAAATAAACAGCACGGGAAATTGCATCGCATGTTGTATTTTCCAAAGCGAACAACGTAAACGGATGAAAACACCACAGCTTCGCACTATATATGCGTTACGAACTTAGGAAATATTTACAAGGAAGACGATTTAAAATTGCGACAGATTGCTATTCTTTAACTTTGAGGTTAAACAAGACGGAACTAAGCCCCAGAATTGCGATGTGGGTGTTAGAGCTAAATGAGTTTGATTATGATCTAGTGCATAGGGCCGGTAAACAAATACAACATGTGGATGTATTGTGCCAGAGAGGGGAGATATTAGTGATAAGTTAAAGGAAAAGTTGGAAGGAGCATTTTGATGAGACTCAGTTAGAGACAGAAGATTAGAAGAGAGTAGAGAACAGGCGAGAGCAAAGCAATCACTGGCAATGAGAAGAGATGAGATCCTAGCAAATACACGGAGATTATGTAGTGGTGAAAATTTTTAATAGCACTGCAGGAGTTTCAAGAAAGATTATACCCAAAAACAGGGCGTTTGGAGTGCTCAGAAAATTAGGCATTGGATTAAAAAATAATTATACATATATAAAAGAGTTCGTGCTGACTGACTGAATGATGATAATCATCGCACAGCCGAAGACGTGATTTTGGAAAATTTCACCCATAAGCGTGGAAAATCGTGGTTTTACTTTTTTGTTTACCATCTAATCGGCTTCACCGATTTGGAAAATCCGCCCCATGGGCTGCAATATAGGGGTCTCAAGGCGAAAATCTAATTTTAGTCTGATGCTCTTCTAATTCACTTTCAAAGCTCATCACGTAAAATACTTCAAACCTTTTCCGAGCGTGGGCGTGCATATTTCTAAGCCGGTTACAAGCGTCAAATTATTTAATGTGAGGTGTTTTGAAAATTAGTTTGTCATCCGACAAACAGAAAGGTTTGAACATGAGTTTGTAGCCAAACGGATGATAAACAAAACAGTTTTTCGCAAAAGTTTTTGATGCAGATTTATCCAGGGGGTCAACATTAGTCTGTATGTCAAATTTGGTGACTCTAGCTGTACTGGTGTGGGAGATATAGGTTTTGCTCCTTTGGGGGGGTCCAAAAATTGTTGATGCTGTTTTATCCAGGGGGTCAACATTAGTCTGTATGTCAAATTTGGTGACTCTAGCTTTACTGGTGTGGGAGATATAGGTTTTGCTCCATTAGGTGGTGGGGGTGGGGAGTCCAAAAATTTTTGATGCAGTTTTTTCCAGGGGGTCTACATTAGTCTGTATGCAAAATTTGGTGAAGCTTTTAGCTTTAGCTCTACTGGTGTGGGAGATATAGGTTTAGCTCCTTTGGGGGCGTGGGGGGTGTCCAAAAATTTTTGATGCAGATTTATCCAGGGGGTCAACATAAGTCTGTATGCCAAATTTGGTGACTCTAGCTTTACTGGTGTGGGAGATAAAGGTTTTGCTCCTTTGGGGGGGTGGTGGCAGGGGTCTCAAAATTTTTTATGCAGTTTTATCCAGGGGATCAACATTAGTCTGTATGCAAAATTTGGTGAAGCTTTTAGCTTTAGCTCTACTGGTGTGGGAGATATAGGTTTAGCTCCTTTGGGGGCGTGGGGGGTGTCCAAAAATTTTTGATGCAGATTTTTCCAGGGGGTCAACATTAGTCTGTATGCCAAATTTGGTGACTCTAGCTTTACTGGTGTGGGAGTTATAGGTTTTGCTCCATTTCTTGATCTTGACACTTTAAAAATTGACGATATACACCAACATGTGTACCAAATTTGGTTGCTCTAGCTTAAAGATAAAGGCGAAAAATTGCGTTCATACGGACAGACGAACAGACGGACATTTCGCAAAATATACTATTTTTCCCTTCGGGAACATAGTATAAAAAGTCGATGCCAGAGTTTTCCACAAATTTCCGACCATAGGGCTAAATTTTTCAAAATCAGTGAAACAGGTATCGAATTATTTTACGTGAAGAGCTTTGAAAATGAATTTGAAGGTGATAGGAATAAAATGAGACGATTACAATGTGAATTTTCCAAAATCGGTGAAATATGTGTCAATTAATTCTTGTGTAGATCTATGAAAACCGAATTAATGGTAAATAAACAAGTAACAATGCTATAGTGGAGCATACCCCACTACAAAAATCCCTGTACTCAGGTCAAGAATATCCGATTGAATCTACGTACACTTTCACATACACACACATATATACAAAGACGCACACACACAAGTGACAGCGCAAGCGAGGCATTTTAAGTCGTGGCTGTGGTGGATTTAATATCTAAAATATTATGATGTAAATTTCGTATCGAGGTAAATTCTCGAGTATATTAAGTAAGGTTTTACGGCTTCATTTTGTATTTAATATTATATAATATAACAATATTTAGCTTAAGGGAAACTGTTTACAATGTTTAGATACAGATTGGAATAAATAAACAAAGAAAATTTTAATATATTAGTCGATTTTTGACTTCTGGACTCATAGATGAAGACAGTAAAGCTCAGCCTTGGCGCATTTGGAGCAAATTTCAACCAAAGCAATATGGGACCGCCGCAATTAGCATAACAAAGTTGCTCAATTATGCGCCAAAAATACTGCAAACGGACACGGTCAGGTTCTCAATCCAACGTTCACCGTTAATTACACATTTCCTCGTCTTCTTCTGTTTTATTTATACACCCTGTGCCGATACAATTGTTAAAGTGGGTACTAAGACTGCTTAAATGTATATAAGGACAATTTCGAAAATATACAGGCATGCTCCAAGTTACATTCGTTTTCAAAAAGTAACAAGTAAGAATGCTTTATTCGAGTACACCCGACTACGAGACTCCCTCTAATCATGTCTAAAACTTCCAAGCAGTGCTCTGCAGTGCAAGTGCGTCAAGCGAGTAGTTGCTGCCTACCCCGCTCAGCAGCACTTGTTTCGAGAATAACTACCGAATAGAATTTGTACTTGATCTGAGTATGGTATACAAGAACCCACATGCCAAATTTGGTGTCACCAGCTCTTACAGTTGCTGAAATCGACGCGTTGATATACAATAGTGGGATAACACATTTCCTCGTCTTCTTCTGTTTTAATTATACATCCTGTGCCGATAAAATGGTTAAAGTGGGTACTAAGACTGCTTAAATGTATTTAAGGACAATTTCGAAGATATACAGGCTTGTTCTCAGGATCTTGAAAAAATCCACACATAGGCATGGAAAATCGCGGAAAACTGTCGTATGAAACATTTTTGTTTACCATCCAAACGGCTCATTTTCAAAAATCTACACAAAAATTCATTCTACACATATTTCACCGATTTTGGAAAATTCAACCCCAATGGGCGGAAAATGGGGGTCTCAATGTTCTACGGGCGAAAGTCTAATTTTAGCCTGATCATCTTCAAATTCATTTTCAAAGTTCTTCACGTAAAATTATGTGCGACGTCTATCCGCGATTTTGGGAAACTCACCCCCTTGTCGGAAAACCGGAGGAAATCTCTGGCATTCGACCATTTTAATTTGCATGCGATTGGCTTGAAACTTATTTTCAAGGTTCTATGGGGAAAAATAATAGGCGCGGTGGTCAAAGATGTTGGAAAATCTATTCCCTTAGTCGGAAATTTCGCGGAAAACTGTTATATGAAACTTTTCTGATTATCGTCCAATTGACAAACTTATTTTCAAACTTTTCTGTGCTACTACTATGCTACTGGTTTTGAAAAATGCATGACCATGGTCAGAAAAGGGAGGTGAAGTCTGGGTTTCAACATTTTCGTTTTTCATGCGAATGGCTTCATACTAATTTCCAAATATAAATATAAAATCCTCGGTACTTTGCAGGCAATACAATGGGCGGCAAATAGTTGAAAGCCTTTAGTTTTGATTTCTAGCATTATTCTTCGAATTAGCTTCAAATGCCAAATGATTTTGGGAAATCTACTCCGCGTCTCCACGGACGGAAAATGGAAGTCAAGGACAAATGAGTGCGATTATTTGATTAGTTAGATTGGCTTCAAACACAAAAACATGTGGCTTAACTATTTAGTTTCCTACCCCCATGGGAGTGAAAACTGCTAAGTGATTTTTGTGTAATTCTTACTGTTGACGAAATAATGCACTTTCATCTTAATATTTCGCCAGGCAAGTCCGGGTGTTACCTGCCAGTATACAAAAGAGGGATAAGGAATACATATACTTTATAGGATCCGAGATGTGTCCATCTGCCTGTAACATACATTTCCAGAGATTTAAGACTTCCTATTTACCCATTTTGTGGGTACAGGCAGCAAGTTTGGATTGGTTTTCTATTTTTCGAACTCTAGTACAAAACCGACTTTCGATAGTAATAAGTAATCGCAGCTACCAACTGATTTACATAAATGAATATACATAGCTAATTTGCATATTAAAAGTGGAAAATAAATATTTCAATAATCCAAGGGAATCTTCTCCTCTCCTGTGTGCCCTGTTTACCGCTCTAATTGTACATAATAAGTTGTCCACAATGTACATGTTGTATTAGGAAACACACAAGTATATATCGTTTCTCATTTCTGTATTTTGTTTCTATATGTCTGCACAATTTCCTTTTTGATATTAATTTGTACATATAGGTTCTTAACTAAATAATAAACATTAAATTTGACTTTAATGAAATTAATAAATGAGCTAATTATTTCTAAATATGATAAATAAAATTGTAATTATGAACAATTTATTTCATTTTCCGATGTAATCTATCAATGACGTTCAATTCCGACGACTAAAATGCTATACGTTTTCAAAACCAAAAAGTTACTTGTTTTGACGAGTTCGGAACAGCTAAAACAATTTGAATTTCGACTTTCGCAACTTTCAAATGGAAGTGGAATTGGAATTGGGAACAGGGCTGATAGCCTAGGTTTCTGCCAAACATGATACTATTGCAAATCGATAGGATAATAAAAATAGTATTAATTCGATAAACTACAATAGTTTTAATTCAGCGTAGCCGGAGCATTCTGCTGATTAACTCTGAACTGTTTGATGCATATGTGAGTTTTGTATATGTACGATAGCTATGTTAAGGAATTTAAGCCCTGGAATCAGGGTGTGTCGTAGTCGTTTATACTCACCAAGACCACTTTTACGTGTTATGTGTGTGTTTTTGTTTCTTTTGGTGTCCATTGTCTGTTGCTGCGTAATGTTTATTTTTAATTATATATTTTTGCCCACTGTTTTTTGTGATTTTTTCTGTTGCTCTTTGCCTTACGGCTTCATTGTTGGCGATTTGTGGGTGTAATAAACGTTAATGGCGGTTGACCACAAAGAGAAGTTTCGACACTTCGTTTTTAGCACTTGTTTTGTCGCATTTGCCTTAGCGCAATTTCTGATTAGCGCACTTTACCTTTAATTTTTGTTAGAGGCGGTAGCATTAGAGTTCGTGTTGTTGATTTGATTCTATTTAATTAATGAGTTGATCTTAGCTGTTACGAGCTTAATTATTTGCATTTGTAATGCTATTAATTTAAACGAAAAAGAATTTGTGAGCCCTGCAAGTATGCATGTATATCAGTCAAGTTTCTGATAAAGTGGTTCTCGTTTACAGCTGGAGCAACCAAATTTTTTACACAAGTTAGTTTATACCATTGTTAAAATTTTATTTATTTTTATTTATTTATATTGGTAGTCAAACTTAAAAATGTATACTAACAAGTAGTATATAGCCCCTGGCTACTAAGGCCTTCGACTATTTTATATTACAGGTTTAGTTTAGTAGGTAAGATGTAAGTAATAGTGTTATAGTGTTATTATTCTTAATGGTAAGCCGCTTGTTAAAATTGAGTGAGGTTAGAATTTACGATCCCTACAGTACTAAAACTCTTTATACTTCTCTAGTGCGACATATTCTTGAATATGGGCGAATATCTTGAATCCACAATAAACTTGAACTGCACCCGCTATACACGAACCTACATTTCAAATTTGGTGTCTCTAGCTCTATAGTTGCTGAGATTGACGCATTCATACATACGGACGGACAGACAGACGGACATGGCTACATCGAAATCTCTTTTGATAATGATCAAGAATACATATACTTTATAGGGTCGAAGATGTCTCCTTCTGCCTGGTACATAATTTTGCAAATATCCAATACCAATTTTACCAATTTTGTGGGTATAGGGAGTAAAAAGGGCATTTGCCTGTAAAAGGACATTACGTTACAATTACCACAATTAAGATTTAATAAATTTTCCCGACACCAGGCTTGAATACTGTCAAGATCAGTTTGCAACCTTTGACCAGATAAGAAATCAGCAGATGACAAAGTTTAACATCATCGGGATACATCAACACCCGAGAGTGATTTACGACAGAAGGAAGGCCACTTATGAACAGAGTAAATAATAAGGGGCCAAGATGAATTCCTTGTGGTACTCCGGAAGTAACTTGAACAGACTTAAGAACTAAGCCTTTGAAATAAACCTTTCGGGTTCCAAAGAATTAAGGTATTTGGAAAACCCAGAAGATGAAGTTTGTGAAGTAAAAGAGAATGATTAACAGACTCAAAAGCCGTACTGAAATCAATGTAAATAACATCTGTTTGTATTTTGGCTTGAAATCCCTTTATGATAAGAGAGGTAAATTCCAATAGGTTAGTGGTAGTAGATCTATATTTCACGAACCAGTACTGGCATGGTGAAATTATGGATCTACATAAATGTTGAAGTTGAGAAGTTATTAATTTCTCAAAAGTCTTAGGAATAGCAGACAACTTGGAAATACCTCTCTAGCTCTCAACATTGGCCTTGTTTCCTTTTCTATGGAAAGGAATAATAAATGTTTATTTCCAAACAGTGGGGAAAGAGCACAACTGCACGGATAGTTTAAAAAGAAGAAATAATGGCTTTAAAATGACTTCAGCACAGTACTTGAGCACGCAGCCTGGTACTCCATCAAGTCCCGGTGAAAATACAGGCTGAATGGCTTTTAGACCACGTAGAGGCGAACTTTCACGCATTAACGAAGTTATAAAACCTTTTCGAATCCCGCTGAAATTGTGACCTACAGCTCCTGAGATAGTTCTTATAACAGTGTAAATTAAGTGCAGAGAAGTTAGATCGGGCAATCAAATATCGAGAGAAATTCGAGGAAGAGCAGGATTCCTTGAACTTATTGTACAATCTCAACTATCTATATTTTAAATTTATAAACCACACAGGTTTGTTAGACCTATAAGATTTACAAAATGGGACACAGGAATCAAATAACGAATTTAAGGTGGAATAAAAATAATTGATTGATTGTTACCACAAAAACTAAGTTTAATAGCAATAAATTCAATATCTACAGAACTCTCGGTTATTACTATCTCAGAAGACAAATCAACGTCAACAGCAATATGTACACCACCACCACGACGAGGAGTGCGATCTTTTCTATATATAGAGAATTTTTTAGAAAGAATTTCAGAATTAAGAAAGTCGGGCCTTAGCCATGTTTCAGAAAAGGCAATGACATGGAAAGAAAAAGTTAGGCTATTTAGATAAAGATTACTAAGTTTACTACAAAGAGCTCTTACATTCTGATAGCCCAGTTAGAGGAAGGATGTTAGTTTTTTGAACTATCAGATACTACAAGAGGTGAATTAGAAATACAACTGGAAGAAGGAATTGATTTCGGAGGCCAATACAAAAACAATGCAATACAATGCAACAACGCAATAAGCACAATGCAAATTGCACAAATCAACCACCAGCTTGCTTGTTGTTGTATTTGAACAAATTTAGTAAATATTAATGTAATTAAAATGCAATTTAATGTCCAACAATGTGTTCACACAAGTGATGTTTAACACACGAATAAAACAAAAACAAGAAAGAATGCTCTAGTCGAGTATACCCGACTACGAAACTCCGTGTACCCAGGTCGCTTCTTCGTACATTTTCGCATAGGCACACACATACACAACGACGTATACACACAAGCGACAGCCAGGCGACAGTGCAACAAGGCATTTTAAGTCATGGCTGTGATGCTTCTTCCCCCCCCCACACACACACACACCTCGCTCCAGTAGTGAATCTTGGTCGTTGAATAACTTCCGTGTTTATTATCCGATCGACTTGAAATTTGGACAGTATATTAAGAGTCACTGAAGTCATGTACTTGCCAAATCCCAAAGCTATATCCTTAAAACTGTGGCTGTAAAACGTTTTGATCGATTTGCGGAGGAACGGGGTAAGATATCAGAGATTGGAAACAAACTTGATCTGCGTATGGTATACAGGAAGCTACATTCCAAATTTGGTGTCTCTAGCTCTTATAGTTGCTGAAATCGACGCGTTATGATCTTATGATACTGATCAAGAATATATATACTTTATAGGATCGGAGATGTCTCCTTCTGCCTGTTACATAGTTTTGCACAAATCCAATACCCCCTTCTTACCCATTTTATGGGTAAAGAGAGTAAAAATCTGTGGACCCAGATGCAGGAGGTTCACTTTCAAATTTACGAGGAGATCGAGGATCCAGAAGGAAAGGGCTTCGATGCTAAGGAGTACTTAAAGGCCGAATCAGCTGTACATGGCGCTTTATCGCTGAGAACCAACACACCAAGATCTATTGACCTAAATCTGCCCCGAGTAACAATTCCAAAATTTGATGGAGACGTCCTTAAATGGACACAATTTTACGACATGTTTGTGTGCATGGTTCACGACACCAGTCTGCCCACGATCCACAAAATGTGGTATCTAAAAACCAGCGTGATCGGCGAGGCAAAAAGGATGATACGCCATATCGATTTAAAGGAAAGAAATTATCTTCACGCCTGGCATATCTTAGTAGACGCTAACGACAATCCGAGGGACCTTGCGTCAATTGTATTTAACTAATTTCTAGTGAAACAGGCTGTCAATGACAATATAAAATCGTTAAAGGAATTATACATAGTCACATTGGAGTCTGTTGCATCTCTAAAGGGACTCGGCTCGACATCGCAACGTGTGACCCCATACTAATAGCGATCCTACGAAACAAGCTGGACTATACAAACACAACGTTCCATGACCAATCATTTAGCAATTCAAAGGAAATTCAGAAACTAGACACCATGCTCCAGGTTCTTGAACAATGAGTTCGTGTTTTGGCCACCGGAAACAAACCACATGGGAATGCTAAAAGGGAATCGAAAGGAGCATCTTGTGCATCTTCTTCGACCACAGGGAAGGCGTGTCCTTATTGCAAGAAAACTTATCACTTGCTATTTCGTTGGGACGAATTACGCGCCAAACCAACACCTGAACTTTTAAGCTGGGTGCAATGCCAGAAAATATGCGTGAACTGCTTCAAAGGACACCACATGGCAAAGGCATGACCAAGTCGCTTCAAATGTTTCAAATGCGATAAAAAGGACAACACGCTGCTACATTTGGAACCTGGACCCAAGGAACTACAAACTCAAATTGTAGCATCTGCCGTAATAGTAATCTCCTTGCCACAGCAAAGATAGCAGTGAAAGGAAACAATAAACAAGAAGCCACGTTCAAGGCTCTGCTAGCTTCTGGATCACAAATAAACATCATCTCAGAAAGGCTGGCATCTTTGCTGTCACTAAAACGATACGATATCACACTTCGAATCGAAGGTATCTAAGGACAGCCAAAAACAAACAGGTCCTGAGTCAATGTGCTAGTAAAACCGCTGCACAATCATTATACAATGCATCTCGAAACTTTCATATAACCGTACTTTATCAATGATCAACCATCCCAATCAACTCGCTCAAGAGCTTTGAAAACACTGAAAAGCAACTAACACCGTGCGAAAAAAAGATGTGAAAAGTATTTGATCGATAATCTGCAAACCGCTGCTGATGGCCGGTTTTTGGTAAAAATTGCCGTTTTCTGAACACTCTTCAGCCCTGGGGCGCTCGTTGGAGACTGCAGAAAAAGTTTTCTTTCGTTGGAAAAGAGGACCAATGCAGAAACTTGGAAGGGATATGTAGACTTCATGAAGGAATATGAGCAATTGGGATACATGAAACATGTCCCTCGCGAGCTCCTTCTATCAAAGTACTACTTCATTCCTTATCACTGTGCGCTAAAGCCAGATAGCAGCACCATAAAACTAAGAGTGGTCTTCGCCGAATCATGTAAGACATCTGATTTGGGCGAGTTGGACCAACTGTGCAAAGCGATCTGATGGCAATACTACCACGATTCAGAACGCATAATTATGTCTTTACGGCCGACATAGAAAAAATGTATCGGCAAATATGGATAAATCCAGAAAATCAATTCCATCAGATGATACCTTGGAGAAATAATCCCAACGAGGAATTAAAGTATTACCGCCTAAAAACTGTCACATATGACACAGCATCCGCTCCGTTTCTGGCAACCAAAAGTTTATATCACCTTGCTAAACTAAACGACAACAAGCTACCACTAGGTTCAGCGGCGTTAAAGATTGATTTCTATGTGGACGATTACCTGACAGGAGCAGACTCATCGCATGAAGCAGTTCTAATTCAGGAGGAGTTAAACAAAATACTGCTTCCCTTAGTTTTTAAGCTGCGAAGATGGTGCTCAAATAACGAGCAAATCCTAAAAGGAATTCCAAAGGAAGACACTGTCAATGATGTTCATCTGGGTGAATCACTGGACCATCACTGTGTAAAAACTCTGGGTCTTATATGGATGCCCAAAAAGGACCAGCTCCGTGGAAGAACCCAAGGCAGCCAAACAACACAAATCAACAAGCGAGTTTTGTGCTCCGAGTTAGCGAAAATATACGACCCATTAGGCCTATTTGCACCTGTCGTTGTACGAGCAAGGATATTTATGCAACATCTATGGGAAGAAAAATTTCACTGCAATAAATGGCATGCCTACAGGGAAGACATCCAAGAGCTGAATGAAATGAAGATTCCAAGGCACATTTACGATGGAAAAACACCGTTAAGCAAGGAGATACACACATTTATGGATGTATCTGAAAAGGCGTACGGAGAGGCAGTTTAAAACAAGCAACGTATAAAAACAAGCAAATATCTGTTCGACTACGTGCTCAAAATCGCGAGTTGCACCAACGGCAAAACAGTCGTTGCCACGGCTTAGAACTCTACGCTGCAGTACTTGGCGCAGAACTCACTGAACGTGTCTAAAAGGATCTTCGGTTGACCCCGAAACATTGAAGGGATACTTCTGGACAGATTCTACGGTAGTACATGGATAAACGCCTCAGCTTCAACATAACATACCATCGTGGCTAACCGCATTGCCAAAATTCAAGCCTCCTCACGGCCATCACAATGGAACCACGTCTCATAAACAAATAATGGGGCTGATGTGTGCTCCAGAGGAACTACTGCAAGGAAACTACCCAACGACAGCAAATGGCTTAATGGACCTTTATTCCTCCATGGCCCACGTCTCCAATAGTCCCACCCAGCAATCTGGTATGAAAGACAAAACATGTCGGCATGGCAATCGCTCAAGCAACGCAAGGAGAAGTGATATATAATTGCAAGCATAGCAAATTATTCTATAAATTACAACGGATCGTAGCCTACATGTTGCGATTCTGTTATAAGGAGAGGAGAAGCTCAACAACAGCCCTATGTGCAAAGGAACTGAATAGCGCACGAACAGTAATTTGCGAACCATACAACAGACAGAGTTCGCTTTGGATCTAAAAAATCTTTGTCGTCACAACATTGTAGACAAAAAGAGCGATATCAGTTCATTGACACCACGTCTAGAAAATTGTCTCATTCGCGTCGGAGGTAGATTGGAGCACTCAGAACTACCATATGACGCCAAACACCCGATCTTGTTGCCATACAACGATCAGATCGAATGAAAATGCTGCTGACAGAGTTACACGAAGACAACATGCATTGTGGCAGCAAGAATGGATTCTCAAGGATATAACAATGGCAAGGTATGTAACACATGGTTGTGTTAAATACACCAGAGCCAAACCCAAGCTAATGCAGGAAATAATGGGAAATTTACCCGCTGAACGAGTCACACAGGCTCGACCTTTCCTCAGCACTGGCGTAGATTACTGCGGACCCGTCTTGATCCACCATAAGATACGGGGAAAAAGGCCAAATAAAGCATATATAGCAGTCTTCTGCTGCTTCACCACAAAGGCGGTCCATTGGGAATTGGTAAGCGATCTAACGACAGATGCATTTCTGGCAGCCCTACGGCACTTTTTGGGTCGTCGTGGGAAATATCAAACGATTTACTGCGACAAGGCTACAAACTTCATCGGCGCCAATAACCAATTAATGGATTTAAAAAAGGCCATATATTCTGATAAGTCTGCAAATCAAATTATTGAGCACTGCAGTAAAAGGCAAGTGAACTTAAAGTTGATCCCACCACGCGCATCATCATTTGGCGGGCTATGGGAAGCAGTAGTAAAATCAGCGAAAAAGATTGCTGCTCTCCACCACCACAACCGCAAATCTAACGATCGATAAGCTGAACACAGTGATAATCAAAATTGAAGCCGTACTCAACTCGCGACCAATCACTCCAATGTCAAATGATCCTACAGATATAGCAGCACTCACGCTTGGATACTTCCTAATTGGAGAGCTACTAGCTGCTCCTCCGCATGCAAACATTGACTTAGGTGGGAAAACACTGGGGAAACGCTGGGAACAAGTCTCCAGAATAAAACACTTATTTTGGAAACAATGGTCACAGGAATATCTACAAGAGCTTCAGTATCGCTACAAATGGAAAACTTCAGCACCTGACATAAAGGAAGGCCTGCTAGTGATAATCAAGAAAGATAACCTCTCAACAATGCAGGGGCCTTTGGGACGGATCATTAAAACATACCCAGGATCAGATAATCGTATCCGAGTTGTGGATGTCGAAACAGCATCTGGAGTATATAAACATTCCATCAATTGACTCGCGCCATTATTCCCAGAAGAAGAAGCTGTCAAACACCCCACAATCAAGGACAAATTCGAGGAAGACAACGAACCTCCCACAAAAAACTATCCCTGCCGTCAGTCACAACGATACTAATAGCAATGCTCTTAATGTTACCACTAGCGCTATCAGAGCCAATTGCAGTTACAAAATTCGCCAATAAACCTGAAATTTTCTATGAAAATTCGTACATCGAAGATGGCGATATCCGAGTGGACGATACAAACGTACTACGACCTAAATTCGTATAATCAAGATATGAAAACATTTCAACTGGAGTAACCCAACTCTGATATATGTGCCCGGAGCTACAAAACAAGGGAGCGTACAACTCAATGTATCAGCACTTTCATCATACACTTGAATAACTTCAAGGCGAGAATGCATATATGGGAATTTCACGGCAATGCAGATCCCCATTTGACTCAGTTGGATATATCGTGAGCAGCATATTTGGGGTACTCGACTTAAACTATGCAGAAAAAAATGTCAGAAACAATTGGAAAGGTGAAAACAAACGAAGTCTTCCTACTGGAGTTGTTCAAAAATCACACCGCGATACTTGATGCAACAATCAACGTGATGAGACGAGATAAGACATCGACAGACAAGCGGCTCAAGCTATTGGAACAGCATGTCGACACCATAAATAAGGAACGAGGACACTATTCTGGAGCTCTCCTTCAGGAAACAGCATAATGTTAACTGCTTCACTAACGCTGCTCTTTTCAAGTTTTGAACGCATAGAAACAGATATAGTCGACGTGTTAACGGGCTTACGACATAGATCAATCAGCCAAATATTAATCTCGCCCAATCAATTAAGAAACCAGCTTGACCAAATACGGGACCATCTTCAGCCAGATCAAATGTTACCCTGCTGATGTGAACCAATTATACAGAATCATGCGAGTTGAAGGCACCACAACTAATGGACACGCCATATTCAAAATCGCCCTGCGTTAGTATCAACAACGGAACTAGAAGTCTTTAGCATCGTGCCAATACCGTTCATCGATACAGAGGGCTTGGGCATCGTGAACATAAAAACACCCATCATTGCGGTCTACAACCATAGAGATCAGTTTGTGGGACTCACACCTGAAGACCTACAACGATGTATCATACTTCCAAGCAATAGCTATATTTGCTTTGACCACCAGGCAATATTTAATGTCGAGAATCGATGCGAGTTCCAGTTGTTCAACAACATAACAACGACTTTTGGCCAGATGATACACCAGCGAGGCAAGGTTATCTGGTCCAGAACACACCAGCCAAGTAAGTGATCTTTCATATAAACGAAACAGTGGAGTTGAAGGCGGTGTGCAACAATACTCCACCCATCATACAACTGGATGGAACCGGACTTCTCATATTGTCCGCCGGATGCACCGAACGAAGTGCAGACATCGACATCACTTCGTTCGGGGCAACAATTAGCAAAATTCAAATCTCACATGCTCGATTTGGCAACCTGGATCTCACCGATTATACTACTACAGCAGTGAACCTGCAACAAATTTCCAGCATGGATATGGTAGACCATGAGCTCACAGATCTTTAAAAGCAATTGAAGACGAACCTGCAGCTCAACCTACCTCGTGAAGACAATAACATCCAACACCACCACATAGCTGCTTATGTTGGATTGTTAATATCACTACTGCTTGTAACAGCAGCCAACTGGAAAACCCGAAAGGGTTCATGCAAACCATGGTCTACCTCAATAACACCAGAAGACAACAAGGAACCTCGACATCCAGAGCCCTCCCCACGGAATTTCTCGTTCGAGCTAAGTGATAATTGAATCACCGATTCAACGGCCGGTGGAATGTTAAGACCTATCGTAATATCTAAATAAACCACAGCACTTATGACCTAATGTAACATTAATATTTACATAGTACATAAAGAATACACACACTAAATATATAAATAGATGCAAACCGTCCAAATGACACTTTAGCAATATTTAGGCTAGCAAGACAACAACCACCATGTTGCTGACTGCGCACATACACTTATTGCTTACTGGATGCGAATGATCGCACACACACATTATTAATAAGCTCTTTTTGTACCAATGTTATTCATATAAACATACCATAAATTTGCTCAATAAAATAGTCTCAGACAGAACCCCACCCGCGGTAATTATTTTTGTTGTTGGCTTTCGCCTCTTTATCACTTGTTCATATATTCCGCCATTTTCCGATATTTTCTTATATTATTTGCATTCTTCTGCTATACAAGTTGTCTCCTCTATGGTTTCTGATCGTGATTTTCATGAAGTTCTTGGGGACTTTCATATTGCCGGAACTACATAGATTTCAAGTCCTGACTCCAGCGTGTTGACTTGCACATTTCAGTATGAATTTATTTATTTGCACGATGTATTATATCAATGGTATCTCAAATTCTTTACATAAAATACTTCATCTTACTTCTGTCTTGGATTCCTCCCTCTTATCTGTCCCCCGTACTGACCCTCTATCCATTCCAGAAGACCCTCACCCACGTTTTACTAAGCTAGCTCAGCTCCTATCCCACACGGACTTGTCCCAGCTCTACTTGCGTAGAGACACGGATAGAGCTTTTTATTTGATACTTGAGTCCCGTTGGTTAAGCCACGTAGGTCTAACAATCCTGTGTGGCTTACCCGGGATTTAATAAACTTAAAAAATAGAAAAATACACTGCTAAATTAACTACCTGAGAAGCTGTAGGTTACAGTTTCAGCGGGATCCTAAAAGGTGTTATAGCTTCGTTAATGTGAAGCGTAGATCATAAACAATTTAAGCGGTGTTTCTTGAAAAAAAGGACAGCTGACTCTGATCTGGTATAGCCGATCTTTTTGCCGAGTTTTTTTAAACGACCTATCAATTCACAGCCTTATCAATTGGTTTCTCTATCATGTAAATAACTCCAATTGGATTTTGGGCATTGAATCACTTAATGATCGCTTCTGCGTGATTTAAAGGACATTAAGCCCGTATTTTTACCGGGACCTGATGGAGTACATAGCTGCGTGCTCAAGTACTGTGCTGAAGGTATTTTTAAGCCCTTATTTATTCTTTTTAAATTGTCCGTGGAGAATAATTTATAATTAATCTTCTTAAAAAAGGAAACAAGTCTAACGTCGAGAACTATAGAGGTATTTCTAAGTTGTCTGCTATTCCTAAGATTTTTTAGAAATTAATAACTTCTCAACCCCCACCTACCACTACCCTATTGGAATATACTTCTTTTCTCAATAAGGGATTTCGATCTAAAATGCAAACAGATGTTATTTATACTGATTTCAGTAAGGCTTTGAGTCTGTTAAGCATTCTCTTTTACTTCACAACCTTCATCTTCTGGAACTACTTAACTCTTAGAACCCAAAAGGTTTATTTCAAAGGCTTAATCTCTAAGTATGTTCAAGTTTTTTCCGGAGTACCACAAGAAACTCATCTTGTCCGCTTATTATTTACTCTGTTCATAAATGATATTTCTTCTATGGTACATGAGGACCAGAAATATAGAGCGTGACCTTAAGGTTCCTGCTATTGGTGACGCTATCAAGAATATTTCAAAAAAGAATCTGGAGCGTCTCAGATGCCACCCCAATTTATTCGCCAGACGCTTAGCCCGCCCGCCAAACAGCCCATGAAGTAGACGTGGTCGTCGTCAACGTCGCCCAAGCAGTTCCTTCCTTGGTGATCCACCCAGCAGAATTTTTAAAATAGTGTAAGTACTTGTAAATATTATTTTTCTTTTATTTGTTTGTTTATTATCATCGTGTAAGCTAATTTTTTTAAACTTTTACTGTACCCATAAAATGGATAAAGAAGGGGTATTGGATTTGTGCAAAAGTATGTAACAGGCAGAAGGAGACATCTCCGACCTTATAGAGCAGGGGTGCGCAGCGCCTATGCACACGACGCACATTTGTTTTTGTATTGCACATAGCAAATGGAAGTGTATGATGCTTACACATAGGTAAGCTTCTGGTGCACATTGAGAAATTACACAAACAATTTTTCACTTTTCGCTTTCCGTCAACTTTCGTTGCTGGCAATCCAAAAACAATTTTACTGCTTCGTTTTTTCGGTGTTAATCCGAATGTATTTTGTTGTTGGCTTATCATTTATGATGCACTGAAAAACGGAAAGCTTCACTTCGTTGTGAACCGTCCGACGCATGTGTTCTATTCACATTTTTTAAATTGTCATTTCGTTTTTTCACTACTAAAACTATCATTAACAAAAATTAAAATAAATATTGATGAATTTTTAAATCACCATTAATCATAAGCATTTTCCATTATTTTTACTTTTTTGACGAAACATGTTCCTATTTTTTTCTGTGTACACATTGAAATAAAAAAAAAACGTTTGTTCCATGTGTGCGTGCGATTTCTTTTATTTGTATTGATGCGTGCACATCCATAAGGCAGATTTGCGCACCCCTGTTATAGAGTATATACATTCATGATCAGTATCAAAAGAGATGTCGATTTGGCCATGTCCGTCTGTCTGTCCGTCTGTCCGTCCGTCCGTCTGTCCGGATGAACGCGTCGATCTCAGCAACTATGAGAGCTAGAGACACCAAATTTGGAATCTAGGTACCTGTATACCATGAGCAGATCAAGTTTGCTTCCGATCTCAGATATCTCCCCCCGTTCCCCTGCAATTCGACCAAAATATTTTGCAGCCAGTCTTTTAAAGATATAGCTTTGCGATTTGGCATGTATAATACTTTAGTCACTCTTAACCTTACTGTCAAGCTTTCATGTCGATCGGATAATAAACACGAAAGTTATTCAATGAACAAGATTCAGTTACTGGATCGTGGGGGGGAGAGAAGAAGCACTGCCACGACTTAAAATGCCTCACCTGCGCTGTCGCGTGTTTTATTTTTATTTTAATAGAACAGTAGATTGTGAAGAGTAGAGTAACTTAGAATACGAGGGTAACAAACAAATAGAGAAAAAAGAGAAAGTAAAATATGAAGCCGTTACCCGCTGAACACACCGCCGAGCTTTACTTCGCGGGACGGCCATTTGCTGATAAATCAGTCTGCTCTGCTATTGCTCTTTCATTATATCGGCCGCCATGTTTGCCACCGCGGACCAGCCTACTTCATTCGAGAGCATAATATTGATTATGCTCTCCACCGTGGGCATTCTTATGAGCTGTAGATCATTCTGAAGCCGCAATCGCTGTGTGATAAAGCTTGGGCATGTGAAGAATACATGGTCCGCGTCTTCCTCGACGCCCGTTCCGCAGCGGTCGAAGAAAGGGTCGGCCTCATGCTTAAACCTATAGAGGTATTTTTTGAAACAGCCGTGCCCTGTTAACAGTTGGGTTAGATAGATATCTATCTGGCCGTGTTTCCTCTGGAGCCAGACTGCTACGTTGGGGATGAGTTGGTGTGTCCATCTGCCATTCCTGCCCAGGTCCCATCTCTCCTGCCACCGCATCAAGGTTGCGTCCCGTTGTCCTCGGTCCCCTGATCTCCCACTTCTCCTTTCCGCCGCGAGTAGGTCAAACGGGATCATTCCAGCCACCACGAGTGCTGCGTCCCCTGATACTGTGCGGAAACAGCTGGCCACGCGTAATGCACATCTCCGGTATACCGCCTTAAACCCACTTGTGAATGCTGGGGTTGCAGTTGCCGATGCCCAGATTGCTGAGCCGTACAGCAGGGTGGACGTAACCACCCCAGCAATGAGACGCCTGTTCTTTTGCTTTGGACCTCGCGTGTTCGCCATCATTCGGCTGATTGCAGACACTGCTTGCGCTGCTTTCCTGCATGCGAATTCCAGGTGTTGCTTGTAGCAGAGTCTATTGCAACTACCACGCCAATATATTTAATGCTCAGCTTGGACTCGATTATGGTTGAGCCAACCCGTAGTGTTGCCTTCTCCACAGTCTTTCTGCCGCTGATCAGTACGGCTTCCGTTTTCTGTTCAGCCAGTGATAAGCCGTTTAGGCACAGCCAGTCAATGACCATGTCGATAGCCGCGCTGCTTACCGCCGTCACTTGCCCGATGTGTTTAGCCACCGCGATAATAGCAATATCATCCGCAGAACCTACTATCTCCACACCCTCTGGAAGAGATAACTGCAGTACTCCGTCGTACATCACGTTCCATAGCATGGGTCCAAGTACGGAACCTTGAGGTACTCCTCCTGTCACTGTGTGGCGTCGCTCTCCTTCGCTAGTGTCGTAGAGTAGGGTACGATCGCTAAAATAGCTCTCTACCAGCTCTATCAAGTATAACGGTACTTGCAGTCTGATCAGCGCGTCTAAAATTCTCGACCAAATTGCCGAGTTGAAGGCGTTCTTCACATCCAGTGTGGTCACCAAACAGTATCGTTTGGTGCCACCGGCCCATCTGGTTCCTTCTATCGCTCTGGATGCCAGCTTAGTGACCGCTTCTATGGCGTCAACTGTGCTTCTTCTCTTCCGAAAGCCATATTAGTTTTCCGACAAGCCTTGTCGGGCAGTGAGAGCTTTCTCAATGCGGTTGCAGATCAGTCGCTCCATAATCTTACCCGTGGTATCGAGCATGCACAAGGGTCTATAGGCAGAAGGGTTTGCGCCATCCTTGCCTAGCTTCGGTAACAGCACCAACCGCTGCAGTTTCGGGATGGCTCGCTCCAAGAGGCAGGTATTGAAAAGATCAACAAAGTCAGCAGGGTGCGCTTGGATAAGTAACTTCAGTGCTGTGTTTGGGATGCCATCCAGGCCCGGCGCTTTTTTTGGCTTAATTTTCGCCACAATGTCCAAGATTTCGGCCTCATCTGTTAATTCCAATTCCCGTGGCCTTAGCAGCGGCCGAATCATGGTGGCTGCGGTGGACATCGGCTCCTGCCAAGGGAAAAGGGAATGGACAATGGATTCTAGCAGCTGTGGGCAGCTGGGTACTGGTTGGCGGTACAGCTTGCCCATTACGACTTTGTAGGCAGCGCCAAATGGTTCGGCGTCTGCTGCCTCACAGAGCTCCTGGAAACAGCAGGCTTTACTCTGTTTTACGGTCTTTTTAAACCTGCCTCGGCTGGCAGCATAGATAGCGAGTCTCTCAGCGAATGTTGGTGAGCCTCTTCTCGCCCTTTGCATACGCCTTCTTGCTGCTAGGCTTTCCTTGCGCGCGTTTTCGATTTCCTCGTTCCACCATGGTACTGCTTTGCGTCTATGCCAGCAATAGGTTGCTGTCGCCATTGACGAGTTGCACGCAAACTGGACAGCTTCGGCCATGGCGTCTGCGCGGCGGTTAACATCGCTGTCCGTGTCCGGCGTAAAATTCACACTCAACAAGGCTGCCACATTCAAAGTGCCTTCTTTGTATTTTAACTGCCTACTCCCCGGCACATAGCTATGGCCTGCTATGGCAACGTTAGTGATCACGGCGCTCCGGGCTGACAAATGTTAGATCGATTATCGATTCCCTTCCGGACTTGCTGAATGTGCTCTCGATACCATCATTCAGAAGGCACACATTAAGGGCTGCAAACGCATCAAGCAGAATTTCGCCGCGCCGATTTGTCCTAATGCTCCCCCACTCGGTTGCCCAATCATTGAAGTCACCAGCTATGACTACCGGCGAACGCCCACGTGCGTCTTGTACGATGTCATCGACGATCCTCTCATAATGTTCAAGCGGGAAACTAGGCGCTATGTAGCAGCTGTATATGAATATTCCGCCGCAATCTGCTCTGGTGTATCCCCCGCTTGGCGGTCCGTTGCGTTAAAGGGGATGGATGATTCCCGCAGCTCCATATGGCTGCAGCTCCATCAGCACTTGCATGCCAGACACCATCGTGCTCTACAATGGTTTAAATTTAACTGTAGAAAATAACCATTTTGGAGCGTTTTGACACCCTTCTTATACTCGGGGCAGATCCTACTCAGCACCGAGTGCGCGCAATCACTGGCGTTTACTGATCGCCTTGTGCACCGAAGGCATTTCGGCTGATTTTGGCAGTGCTTCATGACGTGGCCTGTTACCCCACAGTTGAAGCAGGTCTCTTTAGAGACGACTTAGTCGCTTTTGCATGCACTGGATGTGTGGCCAAGTCCCATGCACTTAAAGCATCTCGTCGGCTCGGTTCTGGGTCGGATGCGGCAGACAACCCATCCTATGCGGACTTTGCCGACCTTGAACCATTTCTCAGCGAGGTTGGGTAACAGTCTCAGTGTTGCGATCTGGGTACCTCCATATGCCTTTCTCATAAAGGGCACGGCTTCCTTGGGGATATCATTGTCCACTTTGCCAAAGAGAGCCTCCAACACTTCATCGGCAGTGGTTAGTTTATCCAGATCGTGGACCTCTATCTGCACCGTTTCGTGCATCGCTTTGACTGCCTTGCCTGCGAGCGTGGACTTGATCGCGGAATGCAGCTTCTGCGTTGCGGGGTAAGACGGTTTTTGCATCCTGAGCAGGGGATCACCAGTTGCAGCACTTCTTATGCCCTGTACATTGCCCTTCAGATCTTGTAAGGCAGGCGCCACTTTCACCATTTTCAATACATCGGCATATGGTGTGCTGTTGGTGCACTTAATGATGATTGCATCCGGTCGGCTACCTTGTTTTTTGAACTTGGCACGCTTAGCTTTAACTTCCGTCCACTTCATTTTGCCTCTTGGGTCCATAGGGGCGAGGGACGCAGTCTGGTCCATAACCTGTTGGGGCTCGGCCTGCCTCTGTATCATAGGCGGTCCACTGGCTTTATTTGGGCGGGCGGCCGGCGTTTACCACTGGACACGTTTCCACCTTGGGGCTGGGTGGGCATTGGTATCCTTCCTTTCGCGTTTGGCGTAGTGTGGGTGCCTGTTTCGCCTCTGGCTGTTGAGCTGTACGAGCTTCGTTCGCACTTGGGACATTGGCTATCCCCGCGCGCCTCTCTTGCCGCTTTGAGCTGGGCAGCCACCAGTACCTGCAGCTCACGCATTCTTGCCAACATCTTCTTGTGGCTCGCATTTATGGTCCTCTGAACTGGTTCCCTCTCGTTAACCTGGTAGAGGAACTTATCCAGAATCGAACCAATCTCTGCGATGTATCCGCAGTTCGATTTGCTTTTTTTGCCCTCATTTTTGTTTATAGGGCTTGTAGTTGGGCTCATGATTTCACGACCTCTTATGGGGGTTCCGCTGTCTTGCGTATCAGCTGCCGCAAATTGAAAGAACTCCTCGCGTAAATTCGGCGGAGCGGAAGATGGCGTTTGGGCTGGAGGTGAGCGGATCAACCTTGGACCCATAGCGAACGCTATTAACTCCTGTTCTGCTGCTACTGATGGTGATGACGTTGATGCACTTGTAGTTGTACTTGCTACGCTGGCCAAGTGTGCCACTAGCGTAGTAGTGTTTTGGGGAATGGGAGTTAGGGCCTGCAGAATCCTTGTCCTGACCGTGGCATCTGCCACGGGTGGATTTCCACTTAAGGGGTTGCCACCTGGAGTAGTTTTGTTTATTCTCGACATTCCAATATTCCAATTGGGGGGGGGGGGGGGGTGCATTTTATACCTTCTGCCAGGTGAATACAACTGCCGACCGATGCGGTACAGACGCAGACCACCAAGCCGCTCACTATGAGACAGACGCTTGGTGGGTTTTGGTGTTTCGGCTGCTGGCTATTGTGGCACTGACACAGACAATAGAGCCGGCTAATCTAACACAGACGCTCTATGGATTTAGGAGGTGGAGAGCATTGAGGCAGGCTGGTCCAGTTTGGGCGTCCAACGGTCACCAGCAGTTTCCCACTGATGTTTTACCGTTGGGGCATATACCGGCCCTTTCTCGGTCGCCAGGGCCCCGTTTTTGGGAACGCCGCCGGAGTGGAGGGGTTGGCTTGGTCAGCTCCATGACTTTGTGTTCCCGTTGGCCCACTGGAGAGCATATAAAACTCGAGTCTGCATTAGCTCATCCTATTGCATATTTGGGCATAGGCTGCCTAATAGTATGCAGTATATATGATGCTTATGTGGCTCCATCTATGCGGTATATTGCATACTTGTGTGCTCTTGTAGCGCCATCTATCGTATACAGAACGCAACAGTCAGCAGGTGACGAGGGTAGCCCCGTCGCTCATCTTTTTGCACCAGCTTGTCATCCCAAGACGGCGAGACCGATTGCGTAGGAGTGGACATCATGTGAGTAGACTTCTATGACAATTGCGCATATCGTGGATCACCAATTGTCGTTGGTGAGGAAGATGAATGAAAAGATCTCATTATCATCTGTGATATTATACTACTTTATTTGTGCTTTACAACTCGTATACTTATTATATATATCTATGAAGATCACGGAGCTGTGCCAGACATTAAAACGCGCGCTTGTAGAGTCAGAGAGAGACAGACAGAGATGCGTCGATTCTCTTCTTCTTGTGCACCACAACCTCATACAGGGTTGTGTTTTTGATCAAGGCTAGTACGTAGCTCGGTTTTAACTAATCGAAGGCGTCGATGCGCCACAGGGCTCCGCCGCTAGATAGACGTCTATCGGTAGCGTGAAGGAAACCGGACAGTTCGGCCTGATCTGGTCGTTGTGGTAGTTTTACCGGACGTCCTCGATGCCGCTACTGGATCAGATGCAGTAGTTTGCGTAGAGCTCGGTGCTACCGTTGCAGGGTCTGGAATCGCAGGCTGCGCCTCTTCCTGACCTCTGACAGACTTAGGTGGTCGTAGATTGCTATCCGTGAATGCCGCTTTCAGTCGATCGATAGAAATGTTTACGTCCCTCGTCGCAAGCCGAATTTTGAAGTATTTGCTTTGTTTGTCTAAAATCTCAAATGGACCCTCATATGGAGGTTCCAGTGGTGCTCGTACCCTGTCCACACGTACAAACACGTGCGTTGCATATTTTAGTTCAGCCTGCAGGAATGTTTCCTTTGCCCCATGGCAGGATGTGCTAGTTTGACCGAGAGACTGCATTCGGTTGCGCAGCATCTTAATGAAATCGGTTTCATTAGGATGGTTTTGATTGGCAGTGACAAACTCTCCAGGAACTCGGAGTGGTGATCCGAAAAGCATTTCAGCTGGAGAAGCTCCTAGGTCTTCCTTCCATGTAGCGCGTAGCCCAAGTAAGACTATTGGCAGGACATCGCACCAGTCGCTGGTCATGTGGCATTTAATGGCTGCCTTCAGAGTCCTGTGCCAGCGCTCCACCAGGCCATTTGACTGTGGGTGATAGGCTGTGGTCCTTAAGTGTTTTATACCCAGGATGCGCATAAGACCTGAAAATATATAAGATTCGAATTGCCTTCCCAGATCAGTCGTAATATGCAACGGAACGCCAAACGATGATATCCAACCGTTAAGTAAGGCGGTGGCTACCGTCTCTGCTGAAATATTGGGATTGGGATTCGTAGCCACCTGGAGAAACGGTCGATGCAAGTCAAGCAGTAGCGATTTTCTCGTGAAAGTGGTAATGGACCAATGATATCGATGTTGATATGATCAAAGCGCTGATATATTGGTCCGTAGCCCCCCACGGTAGATTTGTTGTGGCGGTGGATCTTGCAACGTTGGCATTGTGTGCAGGCCAGTACGAAGTTGCTTATCTCTTTTCCCATTGAAGGCCATACAAATCGTTTCGAAATTGATTTTTGAGTTGCTTTCCGACCTTGGTGTGCTAAGCTATGCATTTTTTGCATCACTTGCTTGCGTAGTGACTCTGGAATGAACGGTCGAATCCTATTTTCGTTGACATCGCAGTATAAGGACGCTGTTGTGTTCAAAGCACGATCTTTAATCAAGAAGAGTTCTCGTTTTCCAGTAGAGTTTTCAGTTCTGTATCGGAATCTTGGGCTGTAGCGATTGCCGTGTAATCGATATCGCTAATTGAGTTGATGCGTGAGAAAAAATCTACGACTTCGTTGTCTCTGCCCGCGACACGTCGTATGTCAGTGGTAAATTGGCTAATGAAATCCAGATGCCTTCCTCGTCTAGGCGGAGTCTTTTCCAATTTTTGTGAGAACGCGTAGATTAGTGGTTTGTGGTCCGTGTACACAATGAATTGTCTTCCTTCAAGAATGAATTGAAAGTGCTGTATTGCTAGGTAAATTGCTAACAATTCCCTATCGTAAGTACCATATCTGGTTTGTGCAGGATTTAATTTCTTTGAGAAAAATCCCAATGGTTGCAGTTTTCCATCGACCAGTTGGTGTGCGACAGCCCCGACAGCGCTATCCGAGGCATCCGTACTCAACGAGACTAGTGCTGTTGGGGATAGAAAAGTTAGCAAGGTTGCGTTGGCCAATTGATCTTTGCAGGTTTGAAAAGCTCGTCGTGAATCCTCAGTCCATTCAACTGGAGTGTTGTCATTTTTCTTATTGCCCTTAATAAGCGACTGCAAAGCTATTTGATGTTGGGCAGCGCTTGCGATGAATGGACGGTAATAATTTAACATACCCAAGAATCGTTTAAGTTGACTCGCCGTCTCGGGTTGTGGGAACTCACGTACGGCTGAGACTCGGGATTCTAGCGGTAGAAGTCCTTTTGAGTCGATTTTGTGACCGAGAAACTGGACCTCAGACTGTCCTAATTGACATTTGCTGGCGTTGATAGTCAAATTGTTTTTGCTCAGTCTCTGAAAAACGGCTCTTAAATGCTGTTTGTGCTGCTCCAGGTTGGTCGAAGCAACAAGTATATCATCAATGTACACGAATACAAAATCCAGGTCACGCAGCACGTTGTGCATGAATCTTTGGAATGTCTGCGAGGCGTTTCGCAAGCCGAACGTCATATAGCAAAACTCAAATAATCCAAAAGGAGTTGTGATTGCTGTCTTAGCGATATCGTTTGGTTCTATTGCTATATGATGGTATGCTCTTTGCAAATCAATGACTGAAAATATGGTTTTATTGTGTAAGATGTTAGTGACATCATGAACGAAGGGTAACGGGTAGCGATCCGGCACTGTCTTGGCATTGAGTGCTCTGAAATCTCCGCAAGGTCTCCAACTGCCGTCAAACTTACGTACCATGTGAAGTGGACTTGCCCAGTTGCTCTTGGATGGTCGACAAATTCCACGCTGTACCATGTAGTCAAATTCTTTTTTTGCTGCAATGAGTTTTTCTCCAGTAAGTCTGCGGGGTCGTGCAAATACTGCTGGCCCGGTGGTCTCGATAACGTGTGTGACGTTAGAAGGAGATGGTTGCTTGTTATGATTATGCACCGACAACTGCTTGAATTCCTCCAGAATACGGGCAACATCGTTATTACTGATATGCGATACAACAGTAGTCTCGCAGATCTTTGATGCGGCTCCTTGTGCGTGGAGTGCTGTTTTGTTGTCGATCAAGGTGCTCCGCTTGGCGTCGACTAAAAGATCAAAATGGCTTAGAAAATCTGCGCCTATGATCGGAGTCGAAACGTCAGCTAAAATGAAAGTCCAGACAAATTCGCGGCGAAGTCCAAATGAAAGCTTGAGGCGTCTCTCACCAAAAGTCTTGATTGACGTGCCGTTTGCTGCGAATAGACTGAATGAGTGGGCTTTATTACATTTATCTGTTGGTTGTGCTGGAAGAACTGAAACATCAGCTCCTGTGTCGATGAGAAATTTTTGTTTTGTGCCCTTTTCAAAAATCGTAAGGCGTGCCAATTGGCAGCTATCTTCTGGTTCGGTGGGCGATGAAACAGAAGAGCCTTTTAGTTTTTTGAGTCTGTTTTGAATGAGCAAGGGGGCTTGCACTTCTTAGCCTTGCTGCCAAACTTCGAGTGGTACCAACATTTCGTCGGAGAGCCATGACGATCCATGTTTGTTGATGAACGGCTCTGTGAGCGGGATCGAGAATGGATACACTTCTCCAAGCTGTTCAACCTGTTCATTATCTCGTGCAAAGAGGGATCTGGTAGCGCTGCGCTTTACTGATGGTGCTGCGACTGACACGACGTCCATGTGAACGAGCCCTCCAACTTCGAGAATCTTGTCAGCGAGCTTTGCCAAACCTGATAAATCATCGCTTGAAGCTTGAAGAATAGCCCGTGCATGTGGAGGAAGGCGTTGCATCCACAAAGATTTCAGGAAATCTTCGCTAATTTGGTCTTTAGCCAGACCGCGGAGCTCATTGAGCAGTTGAGTGGGGCGTCTATCTCCTAAGTCGATGTCGGAGAGCAGCTTCTGAATTTTCTTCTGTTCGCTCTCGCAAAAACGCTCAATAATGTTCCGCTTAAGATTTCCGTACATGTCCTGGATAGGCGGATTGAGAACAGCATCGGTTATCTGAGCAATGACGTTTGATTCCATCGAAGCTACGACTGTATGAAACTTTGTTTTGTCGGCTGAGATGCCTGCAATGCCAAATTTCGGGACGCTCGGCCCAAAAGGGTGGCACTTTTACGGCAAGACGATTGATTGTAGTGGACGATCCCCTGGCATGTGATGTGGATGCAGCGTTATTTGCATCCGGGGCTTCAACCACCGTGCTTTCAAGATCGTCAGCAGAATTGTTGTCTGCCATATTGAAAATTTGCGCGATGTTGTGAAATTCGTGTAGAACTATTTGTGTGTGTATACGTGTGTGCACTTTTATTGCATCAGAAGAGTAAATGCGGTGTGTGCAGGGTCACCAATTATCGTGGATGAGGAGATGAATAAAAAGATCTCATTAACATCTGTGATATTATACTACTTTATTTGTGCTTTACAACTCGTATACTTATTAAATACATCTATAAAGATCACGGAGCTGTGCCAGACATTAAAACGCGCGCTTGTAGAGTCAGAGAGAGACAGACAGAGATGCGTCGATTCTCTTCTTCTTGTGCACCACAACCTCACACAGGGTTGTGTTTTTATCAAGGCTAGTACGTAGCTCGCTTTTAATTAATCGAAGGCGTCGATGCGCCACACGCACACTAATTTGTCTGTTTGCACGCAGGGGCCGCCGTGAGCCACCGCACAATCGGAGCGCCATGGAACACACGACCACGCGCGAAGCCCGTCAACAATTCTTTCTCATCGCGCTGTCGCGTGTGCTGTCGCTTGTGTGTGTACGGCTTTATGTATGTGTATGTCTATGCGTAAATGTACGAAGAAGCGATCAAAAATATTCGACCTGGGTAGAGGGAGTCTTGTAGTCGGGTATACTCGACTATAGCATTCTTACTTGTTTTAAATTATATTAGGTTTTATTCCTTTATACCCCAATTTTATATAGCTGTCAAAATCGAAAGATATTTAAAAGCAAATTTAAAACAAATAAATATTTCTAATTATAAAAAAAAACAAGTAAGAATGCTCTAGTCGAGTATACCCTAATACGAAACGCCCTGTAAACTGGTCTAAAACTTCCAAACATATGTTCGTCCACTTACACATGCGCACACACATGCACAAAGTCTCACACACACGATCCACTGCGTTCGCGATGCATTTTAAGTCGTGGCTGTGCTCCTTCCCTCCCTCGCTCCAGTACTGAAACTTGTTTCGTGAATTTCTTCCGTGTTTATTATCCGACCGACTTGAAATTTGGACAGTAGATTAAGAGTGACTAAAGTATTGTACATGCCAAATCCCAATGCTATATCTTTAAAAGTGTGGCTGTAAAACGTTTTGATCGATTTGCGGGGGAACGGGGGGAGATATCTGAGATCGAAAACAAACTTGATCTGCGTATGGTATACAGGAACCTACATTCTAAATTTGGTGTCTCTAGCTCTTATATTTGCTGAGATCGACGCGTTCATCCGGAGAGACGGACAGACGGACGGACGGAGAGACGGACATGGCCAAATCGAAATCTCTTTTGATACTGGTCAATAATATATACACTTTATAGGGTCGGAGATGTCTCTTTCTGCCTGTTACATACTTTTGCACAATCCAATACCCCCTTTTTACCCATTTTATGGGTACAGGGAGTAAAAATCTGAGATTTCCAAATAACTTAATTCTTTAGATGTCTAACTATTTATCACTTAGAACTCAAAATTTTTATTCAATGGCTTAGTCTCTCAGCTGTTCAAGATACTTCCGGAGTACCTTGGCCCCTTATTATTTACTGTGTTCATTAATGACCTTCCTTCTGTTGTAAATCACTCTCGGGTGCTGATGTATGCCTATGATGTTAAATTGTGTCTGTCATCTACTGACTTTCTATCTGGTCAAAGATTACAAACTGATCTTGACAGTTTTCATCCATGGTGTCGGGTAAATTTATTAAATCTTAATTGTGGTAAATATAACGTATTGTCTTCTTATAGGCGAATGCCCTTTTTTAAATATTAATTACATTCCTAATGATAAGCCGCTTCTTCGATTTGAGTCAGTTGATGATTTGGGTATCCTTTTAGATCCCAAGTTAAAGATTGACAACCATTTCTCTACCACCGCTGATCGTGCTTTTGGTGTGCTTGGTTTCATTTAGCGTTGGTCGAAAGAATTTAATGATTCTTACATTACTAAAACTCTTTAAACTTCTCAGGGTTCATCGGGATAGAATAGAATCTGTACAAAAACAATTTCTGCTCTTTGCACTCCGGTGTCTTCTCTGTAATCCTACTACTCGCTTGGCGTCTTATTGTAGAAAACTTTTCCTAATAAATCTTCCTTCTCTGTCTTATCGTAGAACCCTACTTGGTGTAATTTTCGTACACAAACTAAGTGCAGTTCCGATCAGAAATTCTAGAAACTTTCTTCGAATTTCTCTTTAAACTTGTAATACTAATTGTGTTATCCATAACCCTTTTCGTGTTTTATTTTCTAATTATAAAAATTTGCATCATCTAATTGTGATGCCACTTCTATTCCTTACTCAGAACTTCACTTTTATGTTATCTGTGTAATCTACAGTTACGTTTTGTCATACTGGAACACACGTTCCCTAATTCGAAACGAAAATGTAGTGTTTTACTTTAATGACGAATTTTAATAAAAATTAACTCAACGATTTATTTGCCAGACCGGCAAACTATGTCCCTACTCACAGCTGTGTATGGTCAGTCACTTCCCGTAGGTAAGCTGAAAGAAAAGATTTAAGGGAAGAGAGAGATTATTGTGAAAAAAGCAAATGGAAAATACTGTTATAGTGCCTGCATGGGTAATGGAAGGAGGATAAGGTTCATAGTGGTCTTATAGAAAATCGATAAGTTGAGACGACCTAAAATGAAAGATGTAGCCGAAAATTAAAAATGATGAAAATTAACACCAAGGATTGTCCTTCGTTGACTAAAGATGGAAGGTTAAGAAGTAAAAGCCATTTGGAGTACGATGGGAAACGAGCCACGTAAGCCACGTAGTATAAGGCAAAAAGAAGAAATTGCTTCTGATCAGACTCGATGTGATCCTGGAAGATTTTATACTGCGAAAACCAGATACAAGAGCAGTATTCTAGAATAGGGCGTACTTAAGAGACGTAGAGGAGCTTAGTGGTAAAGGGGTCATTGAATTCTTTCGACCAAATCTTTATTAAGCCAAGTACACCATTAGTTTCATTAATTAAAGTGAAGAGATTAAATCAAATAGAACTGCTATGTCTTTAACAGTAGTAATACGTTGCAATGATATATTGTCAATCGTATAAGCATAGTACTCAGTACATAGTACACTGGCCCTCAATTATAAAAATTATTTCAAATTTAAAAGCGCCGGGCGGAAATGGATTCTACTTGGGCCCAAATGAAACCAAAATAAAATGGTTTCAATCGGACAACGTTTGATGGTCGCACCCTCGGCCCAAAGTTTAAAAATATGATATATATGAAGAAAAAGGGGGATGAGCTTAGATTTTTATTTATTATATTTTCTTAACACAGTCTGGCAACACCATTCGTTGTGCTTACACGTGTTTTTTGTGCACCAGCTAATTATTGCTTAACAGTGCATTTAAGGACAAGTCCACCATTTAGTGGCAACAAAAATTTACGTGCCAGTGCGCATAATTAAAATTTGTGAAAAACTATGTCAAAAAACAGTTTCCAGTCAACAAACATCTAAACAATTAATCTTAGCCACACGTGCGTTTGTGAAAAAAAAAGCTTGCTCACGGGTTGCCACCTTGGTTTAGTGACAGGCTCTCTGAATCGTGAGTTGCCACAGGGCAAAGAGAACTATCGAAATCAAAATATTGCCATTCGCGCACTTAGAAGATAACAAAACTCAAAATAAAGAGATCACTAAGTAAAGCCGGCGTCGATATGTCGCCGCGTGTGAAGAAAAAAGTTATCATTGCAGACTCTGCCCAGCAGCCTAGCAATAACAATCGTTTCTGGCCACTCCAAGAGGTCGATGACTCAGCTGATATCGACGACAATGCGGCCGAAGTCACTATCGAAAAAGCAAAAGTTTACGTTCCTCCAATAACGGTGCTTAAATGTTCTGCAGAGCAATTGCATAGCATCTGTAACACCCTTCAAATAAAGCAGTACTCCATCTGCAAAATATCCATCGGGATCAAACTCTATTGCGTGGACTTTAAAGACTATGAAAATGCTTGCAAAGCGATGCAGGGCAAGTACGAGTTCTTTTCACATGCTGTGAAAAACAATAAGCCATACAAGGCCCTGCTTAAGGGGCTAGCCATTGATCAACCAGAGGAGATCAAAAAACAGCTCATTGATATGGGACTGCAATGCGTTGATGTCAAGGTCGTTAATCATACCAGACCTAACAACACCACATTTACCTTTTGCGTGGTGTATTTTGTCAACAAGTCGATCACTGTTAATGAACTGAAGAAGAACTATGCTGTCATAGGCCATGTCCGCGTCAAGTGGGAATATCAACGGCGAAGGAGCAACACTATTACACAATGCTACAATTGCCAAATGTTTGGACATGGCGCTAGTCACTGTGCTGTTAAAGCGTACTGTGCCAATTGCGCTGGAAGTCATAAGACGTCCGACTGCAAGGATAATCCGTCAACTAAATGTGCCAACTGCCACGGCGCTCACAAATCCAACTCACGAGACTGCCCGTCCAGGCAAAATTATGTCGATATAAGGGATAGGTTACGTAGAAACGACATTAATATTACTCCAAAATTCACCAATCACCGGCAAATACAGCCGCCGCTTATTCACTGTCCAAAATCGTTCCCAAGTCTTAACAATAAGGTAGTGGAACCTGTTAGCTCAGCCTGGGCTAGGCCCTCGCCGTCTCAAAATGCGGATCTCTTCTCTGTAGAGGAATTAAAAAATCTCACTTTTGACTTAGTTAATAAGCTAAGAAACTGTAAGTCTAAGCTAGAGCAATTCGAGGTTATTACCTCATTAGCTTTTAAATTTATATACATAATGTTTGATGAGTTATCAATCGTAGCGTGGAATGCCAGGGGTATACGGCACAAGAAAAAAGAGCTCGAGCACTTGCTACACGAGAAAAATATATACATTTGTCTTGTTTCTGAAACTTGGCTGACCAACAACATATCAGTCAAAATACGAAACTATTGCTTGTATAGATATGATAGGACATTGACTAGGGGGGGAGGGGTAGCTATTTGCATTAAGAAAACCATCCGCCACATCCCGCTACCCCTCCCAAATACAACAGTAATAGAAACCATTGGCATTAAAATAACGAATTCGCAAGGCAGGGAAACACTGATCTACTCGTGCTATTTCCCAGGTGGTCGCTCGGATCCATATACCAAACAGCAGTTTAAAACTGATATTCATAACCTGACTACGCAAAACGGGTTCTACATTCTAGGTGGAGACTTCAATTGTCGGCATCAATCGTGGGGTTGCGCTAGGGGAAACTCATGGGGTAACTTACTTAAAGAAAAATTAGATTCCCATTGTACTGAGATGATATACCCAGCAGAGCACACTTACATCCCAACTAGCACCCGTGGGCGGTCATCAACTCTAGATGTATTTCTTACTAACTGTTCTCGTTTGCTATCGAATGCAATAGTACTAAATGACTTAGGCTCAGACCACCTGCCAGTGCAAATTAAACTTTCCAATGTTGCAGTACAAACTGACAATCGATATAGGTACGATGTTAAAAACGCTAACTGGCCGCAATTCTCCCGTATTGTTAACCAGTTCATTCCGGAGATCGAGGAGAACTCCATTCGTCAACCTATAGACATTGATAGTATGATTAATATACTTAACACTGCCATCAAAAATGCAAAAGAAGGAAGTATTCCCAAGAAGAAAATTAAGTTTTCCCCTAAGCCACTTCCACATAACATCAAGAATTTAATTAGATGCAGAAACACTCACCGTCGTAACTGGCAGAGGTACAGACGCCCAGCCGATCTTACACTATACAAATGGTTTAGACATCTAACCACCTCAGCAATCTCAGAGTTTTATAACAATTCCTGGAACATCGTTCTTTCTTCTCTTGATAAAGGTTCTTCGCACTTTTGGAAGCTTACGAAAGTTATTAGGAAGAAACATAAGGATATCCCAATATTAGTTACAGACTCAGCTCGTCTCTCGACGGATGAAGAGAAAGCAGAGGTACTTGCTGAAACGTTCAGGTTAAATCACAATTATACCGTCAACCTTAGTGACCCTGTAACCACAGCCTCCGGTGATAGATCGATATCGGCTCTAAATAGAACGACAATCAACCCTGCAAATGACTTTTTCGTAACCAGAGCAGAAGTAAAAAGAATACTAGCTAAGCTAAAGATAAAAAAATCACCTGGGCTGGACGGTATAGACAATTTATGCCTCAAATCACTGCCACGAAGAGGGATAAGCTTTCTCACTATCATTATTAATAGCTGGCAAGCCAAATAAGCCATCTGAATTGCCTACGTCTTACCGACCAATAAGCCTACTTTCGTCTGTCAGCAAAATCCTTGAAAAGATCTTGAAAGAAAAGCTTTATCAGTTTATGGAAATAAATGATACTCTTCCGCCCCATCAGTTTGGTTTTCGTAGGGAGCACTCTACGATACACCCGCTTAAGAAAATCAAGCACATGATCAAAGAAAACTTTTCCAATTCTCAATCCACTGGAATGGTGCTACTAGATATAAAAGCAGCTTTCGACTCTGTCTGGCATGACGGTCTAATCCACAAGATGTGCTGCATGAGCTTTCCTTCTGAGCTCGTCAAATTAGTTCAGAGTTTTTTGAGTAACCGATCCTTTGCTGTACACCTAGGAAAGGCTAAATCATCTACGATAAGTACCGCCGCAGGGTGTCCACAAGGTTCCTGTCTCTCACCCTTGCTTTACAATATTTTCACCGCAGACTTCCCTTCTCTAAGACATTGCACAGCCTCGATGTTCGCAGACGACACAGCCATCTTGTGCTCAGGAACCCTTGCATCAGACATCACAAATAAACTCCAAGTATCCTTTGAACACTTAAATGAATACTTCTCAAAATGGAGAATACTAGTCAACCCGGAGAAAACGCAGGCTATATTAAAGACATCTATGTTCCAAGTGGCGATATCCAGTTAGGGAACGTAGACATTAAATGGGAAGCATGTGTTAAATATCTAGGAATAATATTAGACAATAAATTGAAATTTAAAGATCATATATATGCCACAAACAAAAAGTTAAACATGACAATTCGCACATTGTATCCATTTATTAATAGGAATTCGCGCTTAAATATAGAAAACAAAATGTTCCTGTTTAGATCAATCTTTCAAGCAATAATTTTCTATGGTGCACCGGTGTGGGCTGATGTAGCAAAATGCCACTTAAATAAATTGCAAATTACCCAAAACAAAATTTTAAAAATGATGCTTAACCTCCCCTGGCATCACTCTACGATTGATTTGCATAGTAGGGCAAATATTGAAACTGTTGCAGCCAGGACCTTGCGCCTAACGCAAATCTTCAACTCGAGATGTATGCAGTCAGCATATCCTCACATTAATGATCTGGCGTAGCCACTTTAGTCTTAAGCTCCCTGTCCCTGTCCCTCTCCCCTTCCTGTCCTGCCCTGACCCTTATTTTAACTCCTTTTTTTTTCCTAATTCTAAGGGGTTTTGTAATTTTTCCCCATCTGATAATGTTCCTGTTGTTCAATATAAATATACATATAGCATTAATTTACAACATTATTAAAGTAGAAAAGGCCAGGTTGCCTGAACTCTTAGTTAAGAATTTCAATACTCAATAAAAACCTGTATATTAAAATGGAGAAATAAATGAAATGAAATGAAATATTTTCTTAACCATTTTGATTTTAAATAATACAAGCCAAAACAATTATTTTAAAAATCAGGACATATAATTTAAGGATCAAAAAAGGGATAATGAACTAATCAACTAAATAGTTGAGCCACGTGTCTAAGGTTTTTTGTGTAGGACTATGAAAATGTCTGTTGTCCTTGACTCCCATTTCCCGCCCGTGACGACGCGGAGTAAATTTTCCAAAATCATTTGGCACTTTAAGCCAATTTCCAGAATAATACTAAGAATCCAGATTAAATCTTTCCAACCATTTTCCGCCCATTGTATTGCCCGCAAAGTACGGAGGTTTTTGTATTTATATTTGGAAATTAGTAAAAAGCCACGTGTATTTTTCAAAACCGGTAGCACATGTGACGAATTATTTAATGTGAGGTGATTTGAAAATTAGTTTCAATATAATTGAATGATGAACAGAAGTTTGAAGTCAATTGGACGATAATCAATACTAAGAATCCAGATTAAATCTTTCCAACCATTTTCCGCCCATTGTATTGCCCGCAAAGTACGGAGGTTTTTGTATTTATATTTGAAAATTAGTAAAAAGCCACGTGTATTTTTCAAAACCGGTAGCACATGTGACGAATTATTTAATGTGAGGTGATTTGAAAATTAGTTTCAATATAATTGAATGATAAACAGAAGTTTGAAGTCAATTGGACGATAATCAAAAAAAATTCATACAACAGTTTTCCGCGAATTTTCCAACCTTAGGGATAGATTTTCCAAAATCTTTGGACACCGCGCCTATTATGTGTTTGGGTAGAACCTTGAAAATGAGTTTGAAGCCAATTTCATAAAATTTAAAAATGTCGAATTCCAGACTTTTTCACAAATTTTCAAACCATGGAGCTAAATTTCCCAAAATCGCTGATAGACGTGTCAAATTATTTAGCGTGTATAGCTTTCGAAATGAGTTTGACGTCAATCGGACGATAATCAAAAAAGTTTCATACAACAGTTTCCACGAATTTTCCGACTTTGGGGGTACATTTTCCTAAAACTTTGAACACCGCGTCTACTATTTATTCCCATAGAACCTTGAAAATGAGTTTGAAGCCAATCGCATGAATATTAAAAATGTCGAATGCTAGACTTTTCCATCCATTTTCCGACCATGGTGCTGAATTTCCCAAAATCGCTGATACACGTGTCGAATTATTTTACTTGAAGAGCTTTGAAAATGAATTTGAAGGTGATCGGACTATAATTGGACTTTCGCCAATACAACATTGTAGCCCCCATTTTCCGCCCATGGGGGTGGATTTTCCAAAATCGGTGAAATATGTGTCAAATGAATTTTTGTGTAGATCTTTGAAAATGAGATTGAAGACGATTGGATGGTAAACATAAAAGTTTCATACAACAGTTTTTGAACTCTTTTATATATATAGATTGTCAAACTTTGGGGCGAGGGTGCGACCATCAACCGTTGTCCGATTGGCCCCAATTTTTTTTTGGTTTCATTTGGGCCCAAGTAGAACTCATTTCTGCCCGGCACATCGAAACCCATTTTTAAGGTCCAGTCTAGTACATAGTTCTAAAATAACAATGACAGTCGTTCTATGTCATTACTCTCTGTACCCATAAAATGTGTGAAAATGAGGGTATTAGATCTGTGCAAATGTTTGTAACAGGCAGATGGAGATATTCCCAAACCAATAAATTATATGGTCAGCGAAAATCCTCGAACTGAACCCTCCATTGGACACTGAACTAACCTCGGATTAAACGGGCTATACTTTGTGTCACTTGCGCGCCTACATCCCTAGTTGATGCAGTGTCTAGCGAAGGCACAGTATTCCCTAACGGCTTCGGCAAGATAAGGTTTTGCGACCGTACCCATGGTATGAAGTACCTGGCAGCAGGTATAAAAGGTTAAGGGTGTTTCCCCGAAGATAAAAATCAAAATGGAGGTAAAGAAGGAAGACACCCGAGTCCAGATGTTGGTTCAAACGATGGTGGGAAGCGTGATTGCTACCACCGGCGGGCACGGGAAGGCGCGATTCTCTTTGCGTGTCGCTAGCGGTCAAGCCTCTGCCATTGTTGGAGCAGGCCATGACAGTTGCAAAGCTACTGCCATCAAAACTAATGGTCTGCGAATGAGACAGTGGAAGCACAAAAAACGTAGTCCGAAAATAAACTTCTGCTCTCCCCTGTTCTGGCAGGTCCCAGTATCTCTAGTGGGGTCGGGCTCAAGCGGACAAAGTCACGAGGCATAAACGGCTCTCAAAATCAGGGCTCGGCTCAGCGGCAGCGGTGACATCACCCAAAAGAAGAGGAGCAAGCGTGGGAAAATCTCAAGATTGACGAAGATCGCAAGAACATGTGCCCCGAAACCCACTCCTACAGGCCTCTAGTAGAAATATTGCGACCAAGGTCGAGGAGCAAATGGCCATTAAACACCAGCGCTCGACCGAGACATCAAAGGACATAAACAAATCCACCAGAGAGTTCGCGAGCGAAGTAGTATAACGACATCTTGTTGTGGCGCTCGTCGACAAAAGCGACCCCAATAGCAAGATGTTGCAAGAACGGTGGAAATTGGTGAAAACACGACTGTTCGAGGCGATGCTGAAGAGGATGGAGATTCCACATTCGATGCAGGTTGGCTAAATGGAGTCAAAATTTTCAGCTGCAGAGACGACCCCACCCTGGAGTGGGTCTCTCAAGCAGTCGCCTCAATGCCCGCTCAGTGGAAGCGCGCTAAGCTGGAGGTAGTGGACAGACCAAGTATTCCGTCCTTACCAACAGCAAAATTGATATTCCCGAGCGTCGTGCCGAAAAAGCAGGCTTGGAAATTAATAAAATGGCAGAATCCTAACGTGCCCGTCGCTGAATGGCAGGGTATTCATGTCGCTAAGCCCGAACAAAAGGGATAGCACATGATTCTGAAAACAAGTAAAGAAGCCAAGGACCTGATTTATGCAAAATACGTGAAGATGGCGGAGGGCGTAGCATATACCTGCGTCGCAAGAAACGCCACCCCTACGACAACAACTCCAACACGCGGAAGGCTGTTGAGATCGCGAAAGATCTGGTCCTTATGTCTATAGTGGAAACTACCTACAGCTTGGAAATCTGGGAAGCGGTCACAGAAGTCACGCCCGAAGACCGCAAGATGGAAGATCACGAGGATGGCGAATCGACGTTGGTAATCGAGCCACCGCGAGTGGAGGAATCCAACAACATGCAGTTGAAGGTCCTCCAGCTCAATCTACATAAAAGGGGGGACTCCTTCTAGCCTAGGAGAACCTAGGTTGGCAGCGGGCAACAAGGTGTCCGGCTAAGGTCCGCTAATTTTAACATGTTCCACTCGACAAGAGTTAGTAGGAACAGAACAGCGATCCTTGTAAGTCATCTACTCTTACCTTATGTCTAATTACTGACGATCTCACAGAGGTACTGATGGCGCTAGAGGCTAACATGGATGAGCCCACGCCCATGGCGTTCTGGTTCATGGCGCACAACAGGGAGGCACCACCCGATGAATTTAGGGGACTGATCGCGGAGGCATGCCTGCGGAGGCAGCCCCTTATTGTCGGAACGGACGCAAACGCTCATCATACTGTGATGAAGGACCCACTTTTCCAATATTTTAGACCTAACACTTGCAGCCAGGAATAGTACACAAGTGACGGAATAGAGGGTTCTCGGAAAACCTTCCTTCTCGGATCACAACTATATCCAATCCAAAGTTTTTTCAAAAACCCGCAGATCACAAACTGGGAGAACTTTGTAAGAGCGATGGGGAGGAAGCTACCCACATCACCCACAATCTCATCAGACGATCATATAGAGAAGCTCCTGAAGACACTCACACATCACCTCATGGCAGCGTATCACACATCGTGGAAGCCATCAAAAGAAGAACCAAGCTACCAATGTGGGCTCCAGAGTCCAGAATCATCCCATGGCTGCGTCCAATGTTTGAGGCATGTCAGCATCGCGGCTATGAGCCTGTGGCCTGGAGGACAAAAAGCTATCCACGATGATATATTTTACTATAAATTGTAGTTTAAAGAAAGGTAATTTAATTAATTTTTGTCCGTATTGAGACGTGTACAATATTCTAGAAGATCAATGTATCGCGCAATGCGCGCGCCAGCAGCGATCGATGTACTCTGGCGTTAACAGAATGTTGCGGTAGCAGAAGGACAACGCAATCCTGTTTAGTCTTCCATGAGGAGGCTACGCAATGGGTCGCTCGCAAACGTCAGTGACGTCGGCGTGTCGCTCACAACATCTTAACTTAGTTAACCAACATAAGGCGATGACGGCGTATTTGCCTGCGTAGCTTGTAGCCTGTACGCAACTGAGTGGAATGCCAGGGGTATACGGCACAAGAAAAAAGAGCTCGAGCACTTGCTACACGAGAAAAATATAGACATTTGTCTTGTTTCTGAAACTTGGCTGACCAACAACATATCAGTCAAAATACGAAACTATTGCTTGTATAGATATGATAGGACATTGACTAGGGGGGGAGGGGTAGCTATTTACATTAAGAAAACCATCCGCCACATCCCGCTACCCCTCCCAAATACAACAGTAATAGAAACCATTGGCATTAAAATAACGAATTCGCAAGGCAGGGAAACACTGATCTACTCGTGCTATTTCCCAGGTGGTCGCTCGGATCCATATACCAAACAGCAGTTTAAAACTGATATTCATAACCTGACTACGCAAAATGGGTTCTACATTCTAGGTGGAGACTTCAATTGTCGGCATCAATCGTGGGGTTGCGCTAGGGGAAACTCATGGGGTAACTTACTTAAAGAAAAATTAGATTCCCATTGTACTGAGATGATATACCCAGCAGAGCACACTTACATCCCAACTAGCACCCGTGGGCGGTCATCAACTCTAGATGTATTTCTTACTAACTGTTCTCGTTTGCTATCGAATGCAATAGTACTAAATGACTTAGGCTCAGACCACCTGCCAGTGCAAATTAAACTTTCCAATGTTGCAGTACAAACTGACAATCGATATAGGTACGATGTTAAAAACGCTAACTGGCCGCAATTCTCCCGTATTGTTAACCAGTTCATTCCGGAGATCGAGGAGAACTCCATTCGTCAACCTATAGACATTGATAGTATGATTAATATACTTAACACTGCCATCAAAAATGCAAAAGAAGGAAGTATTCCCAAGAAGAAAATTAAGTTTTCCCCTAAGCCACTTCCACATAACATCAAGAATTTAATTAGATGCAGAAACACTCACCGTCGTAACTGGCAGAGGTACAGACGCCCAGCCGATCTTACACTATACAAATGGTTTAGACATCTAACCACCTCAGCAATCTCAGAGTTTTATAACAATTCCTGGAACATCGTTCTTTCTTCTCTTGATAAAGGTTCTTCGCACTTTTGGAAGCTTACGAAAGTTATTAGGAAGAAACATAAGGATATCCCAATATTAGTTACAGACTCAGCTCGTCTCTCGACGGATGAAGAGAAAGCAGAGGTACTTGCTGAAACGTTCAGGTTAAATCACAATTATACCGTCAACCTTAGTGACCCTGTAACCACAGCCTCCGTTGATAGATCGATATCGGCTCTAAATAGAACGACAATCAACCCTGCAAATGACTTTTTCGTAACCAGAGCAGAAGTAAAAAGAATACTAGCTAAGCTAAAGATAAAAAAATCACCTGGGCTGGACGGTATAGACAATTTATGCCTCAAATCACTGCCACGAAGAGGGATAAGCTTTCTCACTATCATTATTAATAGCTACTTGCAACTGAGTTACTTCCCCTCGGCATGGAAAATTGCGAAGGTTATCGCCATTGGCAAGCCAAATAAGCCATCTGAATTGCCTACGTCTTACCGACCAATAAGCCTACTTTCGTCTGTCAGCAAAATCCTTGAAAAGATCTTGAAAGAAAAGCTTTATCAGTTTATGGAAATAAATGATACTCTTCCGCCCCATCAGTTTGGTTTTCGTAGGGAGCACTCTACGATACACCCGCTTAAGAAAATCAAGCACATGATCAAAGAAAACTTTTCCAATTCTCAATCCACTGGAATGGTGCTACTAGATATAAAAGCAGCTTTCGACTCTGTCTGGCATGACGGTCTAATCCACAAGATGTGCTGCATGAGCTTTCCTTCTGAGCTCGTCAAATTAGTTCAGAGTTTTTTGAGTAACCGATCCTTTGCTGTACACCTAGGAAAGGCTAAATCATCTACGATAAGTACCGCCGCAGGGTGTCCACAAGGTTCCTGTCTCTCACCCTTGCTTTACAATATTTTCACCGCAGACTTCCCTTCTCTAAGACATTGCACAGCCTCGATGTTCGCAGACGACACAGCCATCTTGTGCTCAGGAACCCTTGCATCAGACATCACAAATAAACTCCAAGTATCCTTTGAACACTTAAATGAATACTTCTCAAAATGGAGAATACTAGTCAACCCGGAGAAAACGCAGGCTATATTTTTCACACAAAAACGTAAAGACATCTATGTTCCAAGTGGCGATATCCAGTTAGGGAACGTAGACATTAAATGGGAAGCATGTGTTAAATATCTAGGAATAATATTAGACAATAAATTGAAATTTAAAGATCATATATATGCCACAAACAAAAAGTTAAACATGACAATTCGCACATTGTATCCATTTATTAATAGGAATTCGCGCTTAAATATAGAAAACAAAATGTTCCTGTTTAGATCAATCTTTCAAGCAATAATTTTCTATGGTGCACCGGTGTGGGCTGATGTAGCAAAATGCCACTTAAATAAATTGCAAATTACCCAAAACAAAATTTTAAAAATGATGCTTAACCTCCCCTGGCATCACTCTACGATTGATTTGCATAGTAGGGCAAATATTGAAACTGTTGCAGCCAGGACCTTGCGCCTAACGCAAATCTTCAACTCGAGATGTATGCAGTCAGCATATCCTCACATTAATGATCTGGCGTAGCCACTTTAGTCTTAAGCTCCCTGTCCCTGTCCCTCTCCCCTTCCTTTCCTGCCCTGACCCTTATTTTAACTCCTTTTTTTTTTCCTAATTCTAAGGGGTTTTGTAATTTTTCCCCATCTGATAATGTTCCTGTTGTTCAATATAAATATACATATAGCATTAATTTACAACATTATTAAAGTAGAAAAGGCCAGGTTGCCTGAACTCTTAGTTAAGAATTTCAATACTCAATAAAAACCTGTATATTAAAATGGAGAAATAAATGAAATGAAATGAAATATTTTCTTAACCATTTTGATTTTAAATAATACAAGCCAAAACAATTATTTTAAAAATCAGGACATATAATTTAAGGATCAAAAAAGGGATAATGAACTAATCAACTAAATAGTTGAGCCACGTGTCTAAGGTTTTTTGTGTAGGACTATGAAAATGTCTGTTGTCCTTGACTCCCATTTCCCGCCCGTGACGACGCGGAGTAAATTTTCCAAAATCATTTGGCACTTTAAGCCAATTTCCAGAATAATACTAAGAATCCAGATTAAATCTTTCCAACCATTTTCCGCCCATTGTATTGCCCGCAAAGTACGGAGGTTTTTGTATTTATATTTGGAAATTAGTAAAAAGCCACGTGTATTTTTCAAAACCGGTAGCACATGTGACGAATTATTTAATGTGAGGTGATTTGAAAATTAGTTTCAATATAATTGAATGATGAACAGAAGTTTGAAGTCAATTGGACGATAATCAATACTAAGAATCCAGATTAAATCTTTCCAACCATTTTCCGCCCATTGTATTGCCCGCAAAGTACGGAGGTTTTTGTATTTATATTTGGAAATTAGTAAAAAGCCACGTGTATTTTTCAAAACCGGTAGCACATGTGACGAATTATTTAATGTGAGGTGATTTGAAAATTAGTTTCAATATAATTGAATGATAAACAGAAGTTTGAAGTCAATTGGACGATAATCAAAAAAAATTCATACAACAGTTTTCCGCGAATTTTCCAACCTTAGGGATAGATTTTCCAAAATCTTTGGACACCGCGCCTATTATGTGTTTGGGTAGAACCTTGAAAATGAGTTTGAAGCCAATTACATAAAATTTAAAAATGTCGAATTCCAGACTTTTTCACAAATTTTCAAACCATGGAGCTAAATTTCCCAAAATCGCTGATAGACGTGTCAAATTATTTAGCGTGTATAGCTTTCGAAATGAGTTTGACGTCAATCGGACGATAATCAAAAAAGTTTCATACAACAGTTTCCACGAATTTTCCGACTTTGGGGGTACATTTTCCTAAAACTTTGAACACCGCGTCTACTATTTATTCCCATAGAACCTTGAAAATGAGTTTGAAGCCAATCGCATGAATATTAAAAATGTCGAATGCTAGACTTTTCCATCCATTTTCCGACCATGGTGCTGAATTTCCCAATATCGCTGATACACGTGTCGAATTATTTTACTTGAAGAGCTTTGAAAATGAATTTGAAGGTAATCGGACTATAATTGGACTTTCGCCAATACAACATTGTAGCCCCCATTTTCCGCCCATGGGGGTGGATTTTCCAAAATCGGTGAAATATGTGTCAAATGAATTTTTGTGTAGATCTTTGAAAATGAGATTGAAGACGATTGGATGGTAAACATAAAAGTTTCATACAACAGTTTTTGAACTCTTTTATATATATAGATTGTCAAACTTTGGGGCGAGGGTGCGACCATCAACCGTTGTCCGATTGGCCCCAATTTTTTTTTGGTTTCATTTGGGCCCAAGTAGAACTCATTTCTGCCCGGCACATGGAAACCCATTTTTAAGGTCCAGTCTAGTACATAGTTCTAAAATAACAATGACAGTCGTTCTATGTCATTACTCTCTGTACCCATAAAATGTGTGAAAATGAGGGTATTAGATCTGTGCAAATGTTTGTAACAGGCAGATGGAGATATTCCCAAACCAATAAATTATATGGTCAGCGAAAATCCTCGAACTGAACCCTCCATTGGACACTGAACTAACCTCGGATTAAACGGGCTATACTTTGTGTCACTTGCGCGCCTACATCCCTAGTTGATGCAGTGTCTAGCGAAGGCACAGTATTCCCTAACGGCTTCGGCAAGATAAGGTTTTGCGACCGTACCCATGGTATGAAGTACCTGGCAGCAGGTATAAAAGGTTAAGGGTGTTTCCCCGAAGATAAAAATCAAAATGGGGGTAAAGAAGGAAGACACCCGAGTCCAGATGTTGGTTCAAACGATGGTGGGAAGCGTGATTGCTACCACCGGCGGGCACGGGAAGGCGCGATTCTCTTTGCGTGTCGCTAGCGGTCAAGCCTCTGCCATTGTTGGAGCAGGCCATGACAGTTGCAAAGCTACTGCCATCAAAACTAATGGTCTGCGAATGAGACAGTGGAAGCACAAAAAACGTAGTCCGAAAATAAACTTCTGCTCTCCCCTGTTCTGGCAGGTCCCAGTATCTCAAGTGGGGTCGGGCTCAAGCGGACAAAGTCACGAGGCATAAACGGCTCTCAAAATCAGGGCTCGGCTCAACGGCAGCGGTGACATCACCCAAAAGAAGAGGAGCAAGCGTGGGAAAATCTCAAGATTGACGAAGATCGCAAGAACATGTGCCCCGAAACCCACTCCTACAGGCCTCTAGTAGAAATATTGCGACCAAGGTCGAGGAGCAAATGGCCATTAAACACCAGCGCTCGACCGAGACATCAAAGGACATAAACAAATCCACCAGAGAGTTCGCGAGCGAAGTAGTATAACGACATCTTGTTGTGGCGCTCGTCGACAAAAGCGACCCCAATAGCAAGATGTTGCAAGAACGGTGGAAATTGGTGAAAACACGACTGTTCGAGGCGATGCTGAAGAGGATGGAGATTCCACATTCGATGCAGGTTGGCTAAATGGAGTCAAAATTTTCAGCTGCAGAGACGACCCCACCCTGGAGTGGATCTCTCAAGCAGTCGCCTCAATGCCCGCTCAGTGGAAGCGCGCTAAGCTGGAGGTAGTGGACAGACCAAGTATTCCGTCCTTACCAACAGCAAAATTGATATTCCCGAGCGTCGTGCCGAAAAAGCAGGCTTGGAAATTAATAAAATGGCAGAATCCTAACGTGCCCGTCGCTGAATGGCAGGGTATTCATGTCGCTAAGCCCGAACAAAAGGGATAGCACATGATTCTGAAAACAAGTAAAGAAGCCAAGGACCCGATTTATGCAAAATACGTGAAGATGGCGTAGGGCGTAGCATATACCTGCGTCGCAAGAAACGCCACCCCTACGACAACAACTCCAACACGCGGAAGGCTGTCGAGACCTGGTCCTTATGTCTATAGTGGAAACTACCTACAGCTTGGAAATCTGGGAAGCGGTCACAGAAGTCACGCCCGAAGACCGCAAGATGGAAGATCACGAGGATGGCGAATCGACGTTGGTAATCGAGCCACCGCGAGTGGAGGAATCCAACAACATGCAGTTGAAGGTCCTCCAGCTCAATCTACATAAAAGGGGGGACTCCTTCTAGCCTAGGAGAACCTATGTTGGCAGCGGGCAACAAGGTGTCCGGCTAAGGTCCGCTAATTTTAACATGTTCCACTCGACAAGAGTTAGTAGGAACATAACAGCGATCCTTGTAAGTCATCTACTCTTACCTTATGTCTAATTACTGACGATCTCACAGAGGTACTGATGGCGCTAGAGGCTAACATGGATGAGCCCACGCCCATGGCGTTCTGGTTCATGGCGCACAACAGGGAGGCACCACCCGATGAATTTAGGGGACTGATCGCGGAGGCATGCCTGCGGAGGCAGCCCCTTATTGTCGGAACGGACGCAAACGCTCATCATACTGTGATGAAGGACCCACTTTTCCAATATTTTAGACCTAACACTTGCAGCCAGGAATAGTACACAAGTGACGGAATAGAGGTTCTCGGAAAACCTTCCTTCTCGGATCACAACTATATCCAATCCAAAGTTTTTTCAAAAACCCGCAGATCACAAACTGGGAGAACTTTGTAAGAGCGATGGGGAGGAAGCTACCCACATCACCCACAATCTCATCAGACGATCATATAGAGAAGCTCCTGAAGACACTCACACATCACCTCATGGCAGCGTATCACACATCGTGGAAGCCATCAAAAGAAGAACCAAGCTACCAATGTGGGCTCCAGAGTCAGAATCATTCCATGGCTGCGTCCAATGTTGAGGCATGTCAGCATCCGGCTATGAGCCTGTGGCCTGGAGGACAAAAAGCTATCCACGATGATATATTTTACTATAAATTGTAGTTTAAAGAAAGGTAATTTAATTAATTTTTGTCCGTATTGAGACGTGTACAATATTCTAGAAGATCAATGTATCGCGCAATGCGCGCGCCAGCAGCGATCGATGTACTCTGGCGTTAACAGAATGTTGCGGTAGCAGAAGGACAACGCAATCCTGTTTAGTCTTCCATGAGGAGGCTACGCAATGGGTCGCTCGCAAACGTCAGTGACGTCGGCGTGTCGCTCACAACATCTTAACTTAGTTAACCAACATAAGGCGATGACGGCGTATTTGCCTGCGTAGCTTGTAGCCTGTACGCAACTGAGTTGCTTGTAGCCTGTACGCAACTGAATTACTACCAAGGTGTATTGGCCACGAGGTGTTGGCCGCAGTCTTTCTGTGGCGTTCGTGTGCACTACGGCGCCTATGCGAAACGCACTTCCAAATGTGACTTGAGGCGACGTTTTCGCAAACGCGCTTGATTACCAATTACCACGATAATTTAACACGATAAGTGCCTTTCGGCACTCGCCACGATTTGTGTGCACTAATGACGTTGGTTGCTTTTAGATTTTAATTTTCGTACAGAAACGATCTTATCTTGTCCAATTTGTCACACAGAAGGAGACCGATCGACGGAGTCGATTCGCATCGTTATCGAAGCCCATGAATGATTTACCGATATTATCGATAATTTGCATCCAGTGAATGGCTAAATTGCAAGTCCTGCCAACGCCCTTCAAACAGTCTGCTAATAGATCAACTTTTGAATTTAACATTACAGCAACTGTCAATACAGTCGCGTCCAACCAAATGCAATCACAACTTTTGCAATGGAAATTTACATTGGCCAATCTGCACACCCCTACAATCTACATCTCAGTAGTGCGACCGATACTACTATACGGCATCCTGATATGGTGACAAGCCACGAAGAAGACTACATACTGATAGAGAGAACCCAACGACAGACAATTTTTTGTATCACAGGGGATTTGAGGTCCACTCCAACCAAGTACTAGAAACGCTACTAGACATCCACGCTCACTTGCTCGCACAGAGGACGGACCAAGGCTATTGCAAAGTAGAACAGACTACATAACTCTTCGAGCTAACATAAAAGAAACACAATCGTCAATGGGACCAGAAAATTGGTGTACGGGTCTCGACCAACATGATATTAAAATATTCACGGATGGCTCCATAATAAAATACAGTAATAGATGTGGCTACAGTCTATAGTGCAGCACTAAAACTAAGGTTTCCGTACAAGCTGCCCGAGCACCAGAAGTAACTCTATCCATAACGACTATGATCGAACAAATAAAAATATACGTAGACAACCAAGCGGCTATCAAATCTTTGCGGGCGTCTTTTATTAATTCCAAGAACTAAGAACTAACTCCAGAAGCGAAACCAGAAACTCACTAACTTCCTGCTATATCACTGGACAATGCCTAGTAGTAGTAGTAGCAGCTCATGCTAAAAAGCTGGTTATATTAACGAAAGACGGCTGCCGAAAATGTAAGGAAATGGGAGTTGTGGAATCATTGGAACACCTTATATGCAGCTGTCCAGCACTCGCAACACTATAACTTCCATACTTTAACAAACACTGGCTCGCATCGTTAAAAGAAGCGACCAGACACACTCGAAATGCGCTGTTGGCGTTTGCCAAGCGCACACAGGATTAATATTCCACAAACAAGATTCAATACTGCAGCGAGGGGGGGAAGAAGCAGCACCTCTACCACTGCCTGCTTGCGCTGTTGCGTGTGCTTGTGCTGTCGCTTGTGTGTGTGCATCTTTGTGTATGTATGTTTAAGTTTACGAAGATGCGATCGTAAATTTTCGACCTGTGTACAGTGTGTTTTGTAGTCGGGTACACTCGACTATAGCATTCTCGCTTGTTTATTTAGTACATACCTTATCTTAAAGCAAACTAAAGTTATTGTACCAGCAAACTTAAATTTGTTTGTTTTGGCCATGTGCTAAAACATATTTTCAGTTTGAAAGCTCACAGCCATGTAGGAATGTGTTTTATAACTCATGTAAAAGCTTTTCTAAGCGGGTATTGTTAATTTTAAAAAATATTGAATTTAAAAAAATTGAATTGGAGTTAATTCCCGCTAGCTCCCGCTGTGCGGCGTGTATATTTTTTTTGCGTTTTCTGATTTTTAATCGTTTGGCTACGTTTGGAATTGTTTATCGAAGTGTCGCGATTTTGTGATGTTGTATATGTATGCATTTTATCCCGTCGTTTTGTAATGGCCACATGAGTCAAGTTTTGTACCTACTGCCATGCTCTAAAGTTTAATAATGAAACGCAAGGGATGCGTTGCGCTGGTAGAAAAATTAAATTGCCTCAACTTGAAGCGCCATCAGAACCACTGAAAACTCAACTTGCTAGATATACCGATGAATCGAAGCATTTCGTATCTAACGTCAGGAAATAATACTCTTGCTCTCAAATGACATCATTTGGTGCGGGGCTTGTGTCTGCCGAATATAAGCCTACTTTTAAAATCAAGGGCCAAATCTATCCCTGCTCCCTCTCCCAGAGAGAGATAATATATTCCTTTACGCGCCGCCATCTGTTGGCCTTCAGCTGCTTCAGTAAGGTTGGCTGGCGAAAGGTCCTTCCAGCATAGGTGTTTGCTCATTTTTATCCCCTTTGCACGTAGCTCTTCGAGCATTTGGGGAAAGCATGGTCTACCATGGCTGCGCTTAAACCGACGTATCGCTAGTATGCACTCCCTTCGAGCATCCGCTATGTCAGCATTCCACCCATGGACTTGCCTTCCCCATGTGCTTCACCTTATTTGCTCAGTATTGCTGCAGCGCACGCACTGCCTATTGCATTGACCACATGGTTGGCGTACTCATCCGCGTCCACACTGGTTCGTATCTGCTTGCTGTTCATCATCACGCGGAGGGCCTGCTCGTCCAGCGTATTATTTGGCAGTCTGATGCGTTGTGCATAGGATTTCCTGGAGGTCGCTGTACGTCTGTTCGGTGGATACACACCATTTTGCGCTTCTTGCTAGCATCGGACTTGTAAAGCGATGTCTATGACCGGTGTGTTCGTTGCCTATGTTAAGGGGTGACACCTTCAGCAATGCTAGGGCCTCAATCATCCTATTGGCGCGGTTCTGCTGTTCCTGGCTGCTCTTTGCTCTGTAAGCAAGCTGGTTAGCCACAACTCCAGATTGCTGTTCCTCTGCTTTGGTTCTGGACCGAACTGCTGTCTGGTTTAGTGCGATATGGCTGCACAGTATTACCACATCCATATCGTGGTCACGCACTGTGAGCAGATCCTGTGCGGCTCTGCAGTGGCTTAAATAAATTTAGTTTTGGAGTCCTCTAGCATTCTTTACGTACGACGGACACGATCTACTTAGTGTATGATGTGGCGTATTCTGGGCTCGTAGTGTCGCACATAGAATACATTTGTGACGCCCCAAAGGACGCCACAATGTTTATTTTGTTTATATTTATTAGCTTTAAGTTAGTTATAAGGCTCAAGAAGAGCGAACATTATAATTTTACCCCATGAAGGGGACAACAAACGCCAGGTATTATTATTAACTCGCAGCAGCGAGCATCACTAGCAGAAACCAGGCATCACTGATAGCAGCGAGCATCACTAACAGAAGCCGGGCATCTCTGACAGCAGCGAGCATCACTGATAAATAAGCAATAGCAAAAGCTCGCGGCCTACGTGACCACAAAAGGAATTGGCAAGGATTAGCGGTAAAAGCCGAGAGAGTGAGTGAGGGCGTGCGCGAATGCGGCAGCTGATAAGCACCGAATTGCCGAATTACGCAGGTCAGTGCAATAATCGAGATGACCAAATTAGTCAACGGCGGGAGCTTAATTGCAAACAAGTGTGCTCGCAATAATACGCGATACAACAACCAAGCAGCGAAGTAAACGCATCTGCGTGTTCAACCAATACCTACCCCAGTGGCGTAGATAGGGGGGGATAAAGGGGATCAATCCCCCCCCCATTGAGTTAAAAGAAAAATTATATCTACATAATTTGAAAATTTAAATTTGAATTTTTGCGGTTCGCGGGGAAATCATATTGCTTAAAAATAAGTTGGCAGCTCCTTCATGCTAAGTATCGTTATCGATATTGCCCTGATTACTTGTCTGATGACTTGTCTGTTGCACAAGCTTAAACTTGCTTGCAATAGGAAAAAGGAATGTGTACATTGCGAATTTTCCTGATATAAAATGAAGAGATTTTTAGTGCCAGTGCCACCATTTGATACTGCAAAGAAACCGTGCAGCAAGGAAGCAAACAATGAATCTATGGGCGAGGAAATCTCCCCTGGAGAGAATGATATTGGACGCTTTAATAAAATTGATGTGGGAAATTTCGTAGAAAAACATTTGAGTGAATCGCTGAGGCTGGAAGTACTGTCAAATGTGTGGATTCCACCAAAAACATTTCACTTTCCAATTCTCGAAAAGTTCGAGGCTAGAAAGTTAAAGTTTTGCCATAAATGGCTGGAGGAATATCACTGGTTAGCGTATTCAAAAATGTACAATGGTGCATTTTGTGTACCATGTGTTGCATTTGCAAAAAGCGGTGGCAGAGGATCGCAGCCATTGAGACAATTTGTAAAAACAAAATTCGACAATTGGAAAAAGGCAAAAGAAGTACGTGGTATTTTATGACAAAGACACATGTTAATGTATAAAATTCACATTTTCACAGAGTTTTCAAGAGCATCAGAGAAAAATGTATCACATAAATGCAATAGCCGATCGTGATAATTTTCTGCACATTATTAAAAATAAAAGTCAATCGGTTGAAAACTTAATTGACGAGTCACGGATGCAGCAAATATTAAAGAACAGAAAAAACATTATTCCTGTTTTTGAAGCCGTCATTGTTCTTGGACGACAAGAGTTAGCTTTGAGTGGTCATCGAGAAAGCGGGAAATTTGGCTTGCAAAATGATTTCTCGGGAACAAATGAAGGAAATTTTAGAGCTTTATTGAAGTATAGAGCCAGGGGAGACCCACTTCTTCTAAGCCATTTAGAAGGTCCAGGCAAGCGTGATAAATATACAAGTCCTACCGTACAAAACGAGATCATCGATGCTTGTTACAAAATACTAACTCAAAAAGTTGTAGGCAAGATCAAAGCAGCCAAATTTTTTTCTGTATTGACAGACGAAACGCAAGATGTGGCAACGATTGAGCAGGTGTCTATAAGTTTACGTTACATAAGCAAGAAAGACGGCGTCCAGTATGCTCTGCGCGAAGATTTTTTGGAATTTTTTCCAACAGCTTCTACAACAGGTAAAAAGTTAACAATTTTTCGATAATCACAGCAACTTTATATGAAGCGCGCATTAATAGGTGATGTTCTTGCCAAGCTGGTGGTCGAAAATCTTCAACGTTTTGGACTAGATATTTCTTTTTTGATTGGTCAAGGGTACGATGGGGCAAGGAATATGTCCGGAAAATATAATGGTGCTCAAGCCATTATTCGTAATAAATATGCGCCGCATGCTTTATACATCCACTGTGCCGCACATTCTTTTAATCTTGCTATATCTGCCACTAACAGCGTACCAGCTGTCAGAGATTGCCTTAGCACTATAGACACCATTTATAATTTCTTCAACACACCTAAAAGGAAGTCAATTTTGGAAAGTATTATCGACGAATCCGATGGCAACCCAAGAGCAAAATCATTAAAGAGACTGAATCTGACTCGATGGGTTTCAAAATATCAAGCAGTAGAAGACTTTCAAGAATTATTTCCATTTGTATATGAAGCCTTGATTGAAATGAGAGCTACAGAAAAAGACTCAAAAAATTTAATTAATGCAATGGACTTTGAATTTTTGATAAGCTTAGAAGTCATTAATGCTGTGTACCGGCTTTCGTTGCCGCTAACTCGTGAATTCCAGAAAGTCAATTTAGATTTACTTCAAGCCATGGATCTCGCAAAAAACTTGCACAAAGAACTATTGGAGATTCGAGCAAATGAAGGTATGTTTTCCAAAATCTACTAAGTTTAAAAAAAAAACAGCTGGAACTGTGGACATTGAAATCAAACATAAACGAATTGTGGGTAGGCAGAGAAATCGTGCGAATCCAGAGGTTCAAAGCACAAAAGATTACTTTCGAGTGACGATTTTTAGTCCATTTCTGGACGTGTTTTTAATGGATCTTGAAGAGCGGTTTACCGATCTAATTTTGGAAGGATTTTCAGGGCTCTTTTTTAACGATGTGGCCGATACTGACAAAGACGACAGTAAATTTGTTAAAACTATTGAATTCTACCAAGAATTTCTAGTTGCTGGACCACCTGCTGTTCTCGCCGAACTAAAAATGTGGCAAAGCTATTTAAAGCTCGTTGTCGCGGTGGTGGTGTTTTTGTGTTGGTTGATTTGTTTGAGATGTTTGATGTTGTGTTTGTTTGTTGTGTTTTAGTTTTTGTGGTGTTGTTTTTTTTTGTTGTTCTTTCGATTTTTGTTTATTCTTCCTGCTTCTGCATCTTCTGTCTCTCTTGCTTTCTGATCGTGATTTTCTTGTAGTTCTTGGTGATTTTATTTACGAAGCTACCTGGATTTATAGTCCTGATTCCTGTGTTGACTCCCCGCTCGACGATTTTATTGATATTTGTTTGGGATGTCATTGTGTCTCATGGTTCCCAATTCTTTACTTTGCTTGATCTTATTTTTGTCTTGGATTCCTCCTTCTTTCTGTCTCCCGTCTGTACCCTGTCCACTCCTGAAGATCCTTACCACCCATCCTTGGAAGTGTTGATTGACTTACCAGCCAGGGTGCCAAGCACAGGTAGAAAACTTGTTGAGCGAGTTCGTCAATTTCGGAAAACCGATTTTCTACTCGCTCAGCTCCTATCCCAGACTGACTGGTCCCAGCTGTCATGTGTAGAGTTTGATTGTGCATCGATTTTTTTGTTACTTTATTCTTATTTGATTCCTGTGTCCCGTTTTGTAACCCTCATAGGTCTAACAACCTGTGTGGTTTCCGTGGTTTGATATTTGAAAAATAGAAAGTCGAGTTGTCAAAAGTTCAAGGATCTGGCTCTTCCTCGGACTTCTCTCGCTTTTGATTGCCCGATCTAACTTCTCTGCCTTATTTACCTGTTATAACAACTACCTCGGAGCTGTGGTTACGTTTCAGCGGGATCCTAGAAGGTTTTATAACTTCGTTATGCGAAGCGTGGTCATCACACTTCCTCCTGTTTTTTTGATAAAAGACAGCTGACTCAGTCAGGGTATCGCCGATCTTTTTGCGAATTTTTTCCGCTTACGTTCACACCTTATCTTGGTTTCGCCTTATCCTTATCGGTTTAACTCCTTGCTTTTTGGGCTTTCCTGAGCTCCTTCCGTGTTTGAGGCTTTAAGCCCGTTTTTCCCGGGCCTGATGGAGTCCGCTGCGTGCTCGTCTGTCTGAGGTTTTTTAGCCTTTTTTTTTTTTCCGTGGAGTTGTGCTCTTCCCCTTTGGAAGAGTCATTTATTATTCCTCTCCAAAAAAGGAACAGTCCTTTGAGCTTGAGTTTTCTATTTGCTTTCCTGTTGAGTTAATACTCTCCCTTTGTCTTTCACCCTCCAGCTGGTGTGATTAGTTACTCCCACGGTTCTGGTTCAATCTAAATCAAACAGTTTTTTACCTATTCAGTAGTTTGACTCAGTTAATCATTCTCTTTACTTCACAAATCATCTTCTGGGATTTCCAAATAATATTTGAAGAAGAGGCTATGCTAAGCTCGAAAGTTCATTGGAAGCGCTAGATAACTGCCCGAAAGAAAATTTTCCTAATATATTTATATAATTGAGTATATTAGCCACCCTGCCAATAACAACCGCAACTACAGAAAGAACATTTTCTAGCTTAAAGCTAATTAAAACAATTCAACGAAACTCCATAAAAGAAGTAAGTTTCGTACAGCCTTCTGAATATACGATGATATTAATGTTGGTACATCTTTTGCTGTTGTAGAACCGCTTAAATGGATTGGCTGTTTTGGCAATTCATCAAGATATTGGAATTACAGGGGACGAAGTTTTAGATGAATTATGCAAGGAATCTAGAGAACTGGATTTTATTCTATGATAAAACATAGTACAAGTATATGTTAAGAAAGACAATTAAATTTTAAAAGAAAGTTCCAATATTTAAAGAAAAAACTATTTAAAAAAAAAAACAAATTTTGTGATTTGATCGCCCCCCCTCTGCAAAAAGCTATCTACGCCACTGACCTACCCACAAGAAGACCCACAGTAACGGTAAGCGAGCCAACGGCATAATTTGTGTAGAAGCTAGGAAAGCAGCGAAGTGCGGTATAGCCAAGTTTTGTACAGTTACCACCTAAGATAACTAAAGATAATAAACAGCACCTATTCTGGATAAAGCGAAGCCAACCCGCTTATCATTTCTTTAGTGCGTGCGATATTTGCCTATTTTCTGTGCCGTCAGTGTTGACTGTTTTCAAGCCTACATCGAGTGCGTCGTCAGGGATAGTTTATGTTGACTGTTTTAAGCCTACACCGAGCGCGTCGTCAGAGTCAGTCTGTGCTGTCAGTGTTGGCTGTTTTAAGTCTCCACCGAGCGCGTCGTCAGGGCTAGGTTGTGTTATCAGTGTTGGCTGTTTCAGGCCTACATCGAGCGCGTCGTCAAAGCTAGGTTGTGTTGGCAGGGTTGGCTGTTTTCAAGCCTACATCGAGTATAGTCTGTGCTGTCAGTGTTGGCTGTTTTAAGCCTCCACCGAGTGTGTCATTTGGGCAAGTTTGTGCTGTTAGTGTTGGCTGTTTCCAAGTCTCACGTCATCAGGACAGGTTATTCAGTGTTAGCAGAGTGTACACAGTCAGAGTTGGCTATACTTAGCCCCACCAAGCGTGTTGTTGAGACAGATTGAGGGTCTATTGCGTTTGTGCTGTCAGTGTTGGCTGTCTCTTTAAGCCTTCGCCGAGCATACCGACAGAGTCATGTAGGGCATATTTGCATAGCCTGGGCTTTTTCTTCCCACTAGTTATAGCATTAGCGACCCTAATTGTCATCTTTACTAGGGTCCACGATTTCTAACGCCAGTCAGTCCCAGCACTATTATGAATTTTGTTGTGAGTGGCCTTGGCCAGACTGAGTTATATCCCAGCCTGAGATACTTCCTTACAAATGGCGCCCGAGCAGGGATTGCTTATTGGCAAATTTTAGTAATAGAAACTAACATCTTTCATGGCTTAAAACCCCATCAGTCAAAAATATAACTGAGTAGAGAAAATTGGGCAGAAAAGGAGCAAGAAGGACAGTCATTAGCAAAGTAGTCAACGTAGGAGTCGAAAGCTTAGTATTTTTTCGTTCCTCTTTGTTCTAGCCGCACACTGAGACACCTAGCTGCAAGCATCTTATCCAACGTAGGGCTGCTTAAATTTGGTCTTTTTTGTTGGCGAGCAAGCGAAGGGACACGAAGCCACACACGAAGAGGCTAGTGTTGCTCATCGTTGCCGACTAACAAAACAGGAACGGATCGTCGTTGACAAACTCATCAACATTAATCATCAAGTCATCAAGGATATTCAACGAAAGAGTCTGAATCATAGGTCTACAGTGGATAAGCTACCGTCGTAAGAACGAGTTACAGAACATTCTCAAGGAGTTTTCTCTCGACGGAGGAGGTACGGTGGAGGAATTACGAAAAAGCCTCGCCACGTTTGCTACTCAGCAAGACGCAGCGAAACCAATTGGCTCACGATTAGCGGAGTTGGAGGCACTTTACGGGAACGCACCGACACCGGATCCTAAAGCGACCGGTCTCCGCTCACGGAACGTGTCACCAGCGTCGGAGGAAAGCAGACAGGAACACCGCAACGTTCCGGCGGAGCCAGCGGCAGCTTCACATCAACTTAGGCTGCCAGGCAACACGATGCCTGAACCTCAGCTACAAGTTCCACCATACGACTCGAACGCAATGCAGGGCGGTGGAGCTACAAGCAGACCCCACTCAGAGGGTCACACGTATCTGGCTCAGTTGGCTGACCGGCTACGCAAGTGGGAGGTCTCCTTCGATGGACAATCAGATCCACTACGCTTTCATAGAGAATCTGGAGAAGAAGGCCGCCACGTATCAGGTCGACGTCGAACAAATGGCACAGGTTGTAGCCGGACATCTGACCGGACGTGCCCAGGATTGGTTTCGGGTCACCCAACGACCAGGTGCCTCGTGGATCCAGTTTAAGAAAGAGATTTCGAATTTCTTTCTACCACCGCGATATTTCACTCGCTTGGAGGATAAAATCCAGATACGACTACAGAAACCCAAGGAATTGTTCAAAGATTTCATGATCGAACTACGTCTCATGATGCACCGAGCCGGTTACACAGAAGCACAAGAATTGGAGCGGTTATATGAAAATCTACTGCCCGAGTACCAACTTTTCACTAGGAGGCACGAATTCTCGACGTTAACCCAATTGACACAGTTGGTAGTAAACTATGAGATTGTCAGGGATCGAGATGTCGCTCGCCATGCACATCTGGTCGCTACCTCGACAGGGCAAGTACGTTCTTCATCATCTACGCCTTTTCGCCAATCCAGCCACCGACACAACAAGTATCGTACCCCAGTCTATCCTCGGCACGGGAAAGGAGCGAGAACGAATCCCCCGCTGGAGCATCTGCACCCACGATGACCGAAACCAGTGCCCATTTAGCACTAGAGAAGGAATCAACAGTGGACATACGATGAGCCTGCAGAAATTGCGCACAACCCGGATACTACGCAAGGGAGTGTCACAATCCCAGAATCTTGTTCTGCTGGGATTGTGGTCGCCGGGGACTACGCACCATGGATTACTGTCAGCAGTCGGCTTTGGAAAACGAGCAGCGTGCCCGCCCACCGGTGAAACGGACGGAAAACAAGCAGCCCAGTCCCCACCAATAAAGTCGACGTTACGGTACGAGGAGGGCCGCGTCGTGGCCGGGATTACCGTCGAAGGAATCCCACTGGTGTCTACTATTGATACCGGGGCCACACGGAGCTTAACGAGCGAAAAGATCGCTCAGCAATTAGCAACGGATCAGAATCGCCGCACAGTCACCCGCATCAGTCTGGCCGACGGAACCAGACGAGACATCACCCACGCATTGATGGTAAGCATTCGCCTTGGGGACCGAGAGGCGACCATCCCCATATTTGTTCTGCCCACTATTTTGGATGACGTCATCTTGGGGATGGACTTCCTCTGCGGAGTGGGATCCATTCTACAGTGTGGCTAAGCGCAACTCCAGCTGGCACTTACATGCGGTCCTGGCGTCCCTACAGTCATCACCCCACGGGTAAACATCACAACACCTGCTAATATCCAACGAAACACGAAGTAAAAAACGACAGAAGAAACCCCCAACACGAGTAAGCATGTCAACGATGACGACAAAGACAACTCAGTCTTACCACCAACCAAAGCGTCAGCCATTCGTGCCAACTCTTTTCGTCGACACAGTGCCGCGCAGCACGGTAGAACAACAACTGCTTAACGGCACCACCAGGCCCAGAGGAAACAACCACGGTGCCACCCAGGAGAAACATCGATGCGACGTTAGCCAGAGTGCGAGACAACCCCGGCACATCCCCACTGTCAGAGACAGAAGAGGCAGCGGTAAAACTATTCCTGGAGGAGGAGCTACAACTGTTCGAGGGACTCAAGGGCATTTCATCCATCGCAGAACATACCATCGTTATGAAAGACGACCGCCCCATAAAGCAACGATACTACCCGCAAAACCCAGCGATGCAACGGATCATTGACGACCAGGTGGATGAATTGCTACGGGATGATCGCATCTAGCCATCACGCAGCCCCCACAGCGCTCCTATCGTACTCGTGTGTAAAAAGACGGGCGATATCCGAATGTGCGTCGACTACCGGCAGTTAAATGCTCGATCTATCCCGGATGCTTACCCTTCACCTCGTATAACCCACATCCTAGAGAAACTACGAAACGCGAGGTATATTTCAACGTTTGACCTTAAGAGCGGATACTGGCAAATACCCTTGGCAGTGGCGAGCAGAGTATACTGCGTTTACCGTACCAGGACGAGGGTTGTATCATTGGAAAGTCATGCCGTTCGGATTGCATTCGGCACCAGCGACTTTTCAGCGCGCGTTAGATGGAGTAATTGGTCCCGAGATGGCACCACAAGCTTTCGCCTACTTAGATGACATCGTCGTCGTGGGAGGCTTACTGGAAGAGCATGTCGAGAACCTGTGAGAAGTCTTTTTGAAGTGAGTCTTAGAGCAGCTAATCTTCGACTCAACCGGAATAAATGCAAGTTTTTCCAACGTAGTCTTGTCTACTTGGGTCAAAAGAAGAACGGAGAAGTTTACCGCTATCTGAGAACTCAAACCACCGCCCACCGTCGAAGAACTTCGTCACTGCTTAGGAATTGCGTCGTGGTACACACGCTTTGTACCGAACTTCGCCATCATCGTCCAACCCAGGTCCACTCTACTGAAGAAGAGTCGTAAATGGGAGTGGACAGCGTTACAACAACAGGCTTTCGAGGAACTGCAAACTCGACTCACAGAGGCCCCCGTGTTGGCAAGTCCAGATTTTAATGAGAAGTTCTCACTGCAAACTGACACTAGCGATTATGGGATGGGAGCCGTGTTAACGCAGCAGATACAAGGAAAAGAACGCGTCATCGCCTATGCCAGCCGACGTCTCACTACAGCAGAGGAGAATTACTCCACAACAGTAAAGGAATGTTTATCTTGGCTATCCGCAAACTCCGATGTTACCTGGAGGGCTACAGGTTCGAAGTCATCACGGACAACTTAGCATTGAGGTGGCTTAACAGCATTGAGAACCCCAACGGACGGATCGCACGCTTGGCGTTGGAGCTCCAACAATATCAATTTGACGTTCACTATCGACGCGGGAACCAAAACATCATCGCCGACGCGTTGTCCCGCCAACACTGGAACTTCTACAGCAGACGGTACAGGATCAAACACAATGCACCTGCATACAGAAGATGCTGAAATGAGTCGACATGGAACCAGGAAAATATTCAGATTATGTCTGTGAAAACGACCAACTGTATCGACGATTTGGGCAACGTCCCGAAGAAGAAGACTTCATCCCATGGAAACTCTGTGTCCCGAAAGAACACCGTCCACGGGTCCTCAAGGAGTGCCACGACCAACCAGCAGCCGGACACTTAGGGGTGAGAAAAACTTCGAATCGAGTAGCTCAACGATACTATTGGCCGGGCCTCTTCCGCGACGTGGCCAGGTACGTCCGCCAGTGCAGCAGTTGTCAGAAACACAAGGTGAGCCAGCTCAAACCACCTGGTAGGATGTGCACACGTCAAGTGCAAGAGCCGTTCGACGTCCTCTGCGCCGACTTTGTGGTCCCGCTGCCCCGATCTAAACGAGGCAACACGGTCCTTTTGGTATTCTTCGATCTATTCAGCAAATGGGTGGAACTAGTACCTCTACGAAGAGCTACCACCGCACACCTCGAACGATCATTTCGAGAGAGAATACTAGCTCGATTTGGCGTACCTCGAACGTTCATCTGCGACAATGGGACCCAGTTTACCAGCCGCGCCTTTAAAAACTTCTGCAAGCAAGCTGGGATGGCAATCCAACACACCGCACCCTACACACCGCAACAGAATCCTACCGAACGCGCAAATAGATCGATCAAGACGATGATTGCCCAATATCTGGATGGCAGACACAACATGTGGGATGAGCTTCTTCCCGAAATAGCCTTGGCCATCAACAGCAGAATTTCGGATACGACTCAGTTCAGTCCGATGTTCTTGATACAAGGAAAGGAACCTCGCCTGCCCGGAGGGCTCTACGAAGAAGTCACCGGTGAACTTGGGAAGGAACCAGTCACACCAAACGCCAAAGCACAGCAGCTGCGAGACATCTTTAAAGTCGTTACTGAGAACGCACAACGGGCAACAGAGGACCAAAGCCGCCACTACAACTTACGACGACGAAGAGTGGAGGCCGAGATTTGGGGACTTTTTATTAGTGCGTACCCACCACTTATCAAAGGCCACGGAAGGCTTCGCAGCTAAGTTAGCCTCACGCTATCAAGGGCCATACAAGGTGATGAAATTTACATCCCCAAATATCGTCCGCCTGCAGGATCCAGAGAGCCGAAAACGACGAACGGCAGGTATAGCCGACCTAAAGGCGTTTTACACGAAGGACAGCGAGGATGACTCAGCGATGATCGAAGACAACGAGGATTGTGAGAAGCCGTATTGGCTTCCACAAGAATGTCAACAAGTACGAGCAAAACCCCTTTCTATACGCCACTGGGTCGCGGCGCATTCACGCTCACAGCCGCTCTTACGTTCGCGCTCGCTCTAACACACGTAGCCAGCAAATGCTACGTTTCACATAGAGAGCGGCCGCCAGGACAAGCACCATTAAAGCTTGTGAAGGAACGTGGAACGCTCCACCACATATTTTATTTCTTTATTGAAGTCATAAGCAGGAGGAAGTTAAATTGAAGTACAAAATATATATATTAAGCAAGAAATCCCTATTTCATTATGTGATCAGAGGCGGGCATCACTGACAGGCACACATTAGAACAGAACATCACTGATAGGCACGGGCAACACTGACAAATGCGCCGAGAGAGAATGCGTGCATTGCGCAGACTCCCCAGATAGAGATGCGCTCACAGCAACCGAAAAACTCACCATATACCTACGCGCTCGCTCACACACACCAATTGCCTAGGAATTAGGGCACAGGCGAGAAAAGGAGTCTGGGGAAAAGGGCAAGCGATCGAGCAGCGCTTGTGGAGTAATAGGCCCAATCGCGTGTCTAAGAATGAGGTCAAGTAAGTTGCCCTGAAGATACAAAGTGGAACAGACGCGTGCTGTTGCAAGTGGTGCAGAGCCAACGGGACTAACGCAACGAGGTGAAGACAGAAAACCGCGCGCAACGCGACAAAAACGGCGAGAGTTAAGTGGAAGAGGAGGATTGGACAAGGGGTAAGCTGGCCATGCGTCCTCAAAGAAGCGAGTTAGGAAAGTTCACGGTGCGGTTAGGGAATTGTATTGTTCAAAACTTATTTAAATAAGATCAGAAAATATCTCAAAACCCCTCTTCTACCCCCTCTTATATTTAGTGTTGTGCGAATTCGACCACGTCGTTCCCGTCTCTAGCGCTTCCGGGCGGGGAAAACCAGGCCAGCCGGGCGCGTAAGAGCGTTCTCGACGTGCTCTGCCGACCCGGCCTCTAACTGGGATCACCTCAAGTACTCCAATGCCCACACTCGAGCGTCTCAGTGTGCGCACTAGGTGGACCTGGTGATGCAACAACTACCCCCTTTCCCTTTCTTTCTCTTCTGCTCTCCCCAACGGGAACCGAGCCAGCCGGGCGCGTAAGAGTGTCCTCGACGTGCTCTGCTGACCCGGCCTCCGACCGGGATCCCCTCAGGTACTCCAAATGCCAACATTCGAGCTTCTCAATGTGTGCACTAGGTGGACCTGGTGGTGCAACATCTACCCCCCTCCATCTCCACCACTACCCTCAGCTCTCCCCGGCGGAAAGCAGGCCGACAGAGCGCGTAACAGTGTTCTCGACGCGTTCTGCACGCCCTGTCTCCCGCCTGGGGCACCCCAGTACCCCGACATACCCACTAGGGTGTCTCAGTGGGTGTGCCGGGCGGCCCGGGTGTTGAAGTTTCCCCTTTCTTAAAGCTACCTCGGCGGTGGGTCGGGGTCCAACAGCGCGTTAGAGCGTTCTCGGCGCGCGTTACGGGCCCTGATCCGACACGAGGCGCCGCCGACTGTCCCGGGGTACGCTAGAGAGTCTCGGTAGTGCTCCGGGAAACCCGGTGGCGGTCGGCATTTTATAAATTTCTTTGTAAAAGACCCTGGGCGTGACTCAGCTACACCCCAGCCCAAGAACTACTTTACAAGCTAATCGGGCGTCGTTGAAGATGAGCTTACGCCGTTAGTGCGTAAAGAGTGCATTCGATGTGCAATATGCAGCACTCGTTTGCACTAGCGGCGATCAATATGTAGCGTCGCCATTTTACCGCTGTTGCTAGGCGAGCATTTGCCGATTTCGCCGTTAAGTGGAAGCTGGCGTCGGCGCCAAATTTAAGCCTAGCAACAATGCTGCTGGTATGCACCGTTAGGTGAGAGATTGGAGAGTTTGCCGCCGCCGCGGCCCCGATATAGCCACCAAGCGGGGCCTGCCAGCAGCGGCAATAAAAGGGCAAGATCTGCGTAGGAGCAGGACAGTCAGCGAGAATATTAAAAGTGAACAAGTCAAAGTCCGTGAGATTACAGGCGACTGCGGGTACAGTTTCGGCAAAGTGTCATCGAGGGAAAATTCGAGTACAAGCAACGGACGCGACCAAATACTGGGCCGATCTACATACACATCAGGAGCAGCCATCAAGACCAGCCATTTGGTCCACATTCGAGGGACAAGCGAAGCCACTTGCCACTGATAGACTTGGAAGCGAGTCTTCTGCCACGCGGCGTAGCGAGATTTGGCTAAGCGGTGCAAACGCTTCGCCCACGGACCAAAGTGCAAACGTGAGTAAAGTGCCAGTGAGGTTTTGTGGAAATCCAGAGAAGAGGCAAACGGACAAACCTGGTTTACACTGGGGTATCTTTGGTATCCTTCCTCAGGAGTACGTAAGGAAAATCCGACGAGAACCGGCGGCCAAACCTGGTATAAACTGGAGTACCCTCACGATAGGGCATTTTAGAGAACACCAACGGCTAAACCTGGTATAAACTGGGGTATCCTTGGTGACACTCTAAAATAAAGGCAGAACAGTCACTCTTACGGATCCTGACGGCCAAACCTGGTATAAGCTGGGGTAACCTTGGGTCATCCAGAGAGAGACAGAGGGAAATCCCGAAAGACACCAACGGCTAAACCTGGTCTAAACTGGGGTAACCTCGGCGAGTCCTTGGGACTAGACAACACAATACAGGCGCGTCAAAGGAGTCTGGGGACAAACCTGGGCCAAACCAGGAATCCTCGAGATTCGGCGGAACAAATACGGGCGGAGACAGACGAGTACCGGTGGACCAAATCTGGTCTAAACTGGAGTATCCCCGGCACGTACGAGCAGGACATAGAGAGGAGGAGAACAGCACGGCAAAAACCTGGTTTAAACTGGGGTGCCAAGGCAAGCAGGAGAAATAGGAGAATTTGCGGTTAAAGCGTGCAGGTGAATCCAGGTCTAAACCAGAGTTAATCGTAGTTGGATTATATCGCAGAGTGATTCCTCAAACTTGCCTTGGGCTATAATAACTATATCATCAGCATACCCTTGGCATTGTACACCTTTGCTAGAGAGCCTATCTAGTAGCTCATCGACTAGAATGCTCCATAGCAAGGGAGACAATACGCCCCCTTGGGGACACCCTCTCTTGGTTGTGACTGTAACAGTGCTATCCCCCACTGTTGCTGTGGCCTGTCTGGTTCTAAGCAGTGAATGAATCCATCTGCTAATTACCGCACCTACCCCCTTTCTCGCAGAGCTGCATGGACAGCGTCATGAGACGTATTGTCGAAGGCACCCTCTATATCTAGGAAGGCGCAGATAGCCACTTCCTTGGTATCAACTGCTTTCCTCAGCGATCTGTGCAGTTGGTATAGTGCTGTGTCTGTAGAACGACCTGCTCTGTATGCGTGCTGTGCTGGGTGCAGCGGGTTCTGCTTTAGCAGAGTGCTTCTAATATTGTTGGCCACCAGCTTTTCCAACGTTTTCAATAAAAACGATGTTAAGCTGATGGGTCTGAAGGTCTTGGGGTTGGTGATGTCTTTCTTCCCTGCCTTGGGGATGAAGACCACCCTAGCTCTGCTCCAGGCACTGGGTATATGACCCAGTGCTAGGCTACTTGTCATTATCTTCCTCAGGCTTGAAAGGAGTTGATCCTGTCCTTGCTGTAGGAAGATAGGTGAGATTCTATCCAGGCCTGGTGACTTGGAGGGCTGAAACGTTGCGAGGGCCCATTTAAGTCTCTCCGTCGTAACTATAGATTTTGCAGTTGCCCAATCTATGGTACGTGGCCTGGGTTGAACAGCAGGTTCGACGCAGTCGTCCACAATAGGGGTACTCCCCGGGAAGTGCGTTTCGAAAAGTAGTTCCAATTTCTCCATATTATTGGAGGTGAAGGAGTCATCTTTCATTTTCAGGGTCGTATTGGCCTCAGGCGCCCGTTTTGAGAACACTTTGTGCAGTCAGGCGCCCTCATTCACACTTTCTATGGATTCACAGAAGTCTCTGTAGTTCTTCCGTTTAGCCTTCCTTAACTCCTTGTTGTAGGAGGTAAGACTCTGACGGTAAAGGTCCCAGGTGTCATCCCTCTTCGCTCTATTGAAGAGTTGACGGGTGGTAACGCGCAGTTTTTTAAGGCGATCGTTCCACCATGGGGCGTCTGTTTCCCTACGTTGTCTACCTAGGGGACAGCTACTTTCAAAGGCATATAATATGCTACTATTGAGACTATTAACATACCTCTCAAGCTCCAGTGGGTGTTTGGGTATACCAGTCACGTACCTGGTTAGCTCGAGAGATAGGTTACTCTTGAAGAGTTCCTAGTTCGATTTCCTAGGGTTACGAATAGCTGTGCTAGTATCCATATTCGCCTTAAGGTTGAATAGGATTGTTCTGTGGTCTGACATGGACTCCTCTAGTGATACATGCCAGTCCCGTATGTGTGGCTTGAGGGACGGGCTTATCAGGGTAATGTCCAATACTTCTTCTCTGGTTCTGTTTACAAATGTCGGTGAAGATCCGACATTTCCTATATCTAGGTTATATTTGAATATAAATGGGCCAATGGCTTTGTCTTCCGTCTTTTTCTTTGGCCTCTTTAGGCCGCTCACGGGGATCGTTCCAAAGCGGAAGAAGAGCTGGTGCCCTCTTTCCACTATTGTGTCCCGCGACACCTCGTCAATCCCTATGACGAAGAGGGCTCCACCCCCCTCATTTCTCCGGGACAATACCCTCCACGAATCGGTCTCGATTTTGTTCTGATTCCTCAGCAGACTCAGCAAAGCATCGGTTGACCGATCCGCGCTTCTTGGACAGAAGACCGTTATATTATGTGGCGAGGGTATGCCTTCGCCTGTCCTTACGTCGAGTGGTACACCCTTCCAGCAGTGTAGCCTCGGCGCTGCGCTCATCAGCCAATCGGCTGACCCCTCGTCGGTGCAATCGACGACAAGGTGGCCTACACGGAAATGAATGCCAGTGTAGGAGAACGCAGTGTCCCATCCTGCGACTTCGATCTCGTCGAGGATGGCCTCCTCAAGCGCGGATAATTCCCTGTGGCTGAGGATTACATGGGGATAATCCACAGGCAACACAGCCACCTTCACCTTCTTCGCAAGCGTGGCGTACGACGCGCGAGGTTGGGTGGGCGCTGTTGGGGGAGGTGCTACTACTGCTGCAGCAGCTGCCGCTTGGGACGTGCTGGGGTGATCCACAGCCGCTTGCTCTGCCCTAGCAGGTGTTGCTCCTTGCGGCGCCTTCGAGGTGCACGCCCTTTTTGGCGTCCCGGTCGGCGGCGTGAGGCTGCTGTTCAAGCGTTTTGGAGCGGGTGCTCTGGCTTGCTCCGGCGCTGCCTTCGGCTCCGTAGCCCTTCTTAGGGCCTCTTCCGGAGGGTGCCCTTGCTGGAGGTACCTCAGGTACCACTTGACCCGCGAACCGCACAGATTGCGCCGGTTCGGGTCGTCCAGCCCTCCGGTTGGCCGCGCGGAGGGAGAAATTCTTTTTTCTTCTGCCGCTGCTGCTGTTGATGCCCCTGTCTGTCGGCTTTCAGCGGCGGTCGCATCGGTCGGGATGGTCCGGCCGAGCTTCCGCGCGCTTCTGCCGACGCAGTGGCCTGCCATGCTTGTTGACCATGTGCTCCACGCACATGACCCTGCGGTGCCTGCGGCACTCTCCGATTGATCGGAGCCGGATGTGGAGGTTGGTCTACCACTGAGGGCCTCTCCCTGTCTAGAAGCCGCTCCTCATGATGTCTTGCGCCATCAGCCGCTGGGATATCCTGCGGGGATCTTAAAATATTATTATTGTTGTTCTTCCTCATTATTCCCACGAGTTGCGGAGAAATATACCGTCCACCCGGGCAGAGATCCGCCATTCCCGGGTAAGGCTGGTTAGAACAGGCGGTCCCCACTTGCCTGAGCCCACACGTTCAAGACTGAGCTAGTTTTTAACCCGGGCCCTCAGCCAGGCTGACTCTCGGCATGGTCCGGATGACACCTTAGTCCAGCCCGGGATGAGATGTGGGGGATAGGATGGTGGTAGGTAGATGGTGTGGGAGTTGGGGGTTGTGTGAGGCTATGTTTGAAGACGACGACACAAGCATTTTGTCAGTACGCTAGCTACTACTAGCGACCCGCTGTTTGTCCGGGACTGCTTATTCACGAGGGATCTCGCTATTCGCAGCTGACCTCGGAAGGCCGTTCGCTATCCGCAACCCGCGACCCGCCTGGAAGCCTCAGCTAGGCCCCTTCAGAACCATCTCACGAGTTCTTTACTTGCATCTGTAATTATGCAAAATTCTTTGCTAAAATCGGGATATTGCAGCAAAGTTGGTTTCATAAGTTCATTTTTTAAGTAATGAAATGCTTTTTTGCATTCATTTGTCCATTCAAAGGGAACATTCTTTTTACATAATCTTGTTATGTGCCGTGAATAGTCGGCAAAATTTCTTATAAAACATCGATAGTAATTGCAAAATGCAACAAAACGTCTAGCGCTATTCGCATCGTGTGGGAATAGTTCATGATGACGTCAAATTTCTTATCATCTGAAAGTATTCCTTTATCTGTACAATTGTGACCAAGAAATGTCACTTCGTGCATGAAAAATTAAAATTTTTGTGGATTTAGTTTTAAATTGGTTTTTCTACAGAGTTCAAACACATTGGTTAAATTATTTATAATGTGATTTTCTGAATATCTAATAACAATTTCATCATCCATAGAAAAGAATGATTGTGGTTCTAAACCTGAGAATGCTATCGACATAACTCTCTGGAATGAATTTTGCGCTATTTTTAAACAAAATGGTAGTCGCGATGTGAGCCATTGCTCATTGAAAATGACGTTATATTTCTAGAACTTTCTTCAAGTTCAATTTGTTAATTTGGCGATAGTTGATGACTAATCTCCATTTGTTCTCCTTTGAACCTGGGAGTGATTTTTTAGGGTACTAATAAAAGTGTATTCTATTGTATTAAGTCACAGATGGGTCAATAATTTTGTTTTAAATTAATTTACCAACTTTAATTTTTGGGTTTCTTTCAATTGGTTTTCGATAGTTTTTATGTACAACGGTTCATTATCAAGTTTTGTTTGTAAAAATTATTTGTGATTGGTTCGGTTTGTAATAGTTTACTATAAGTATAGATTCGCCTGAATGTACGACAACAGTTCAAAATCGCCGATACTGTCGCCGACAACGCCAACAGAGCAAAAGCAATTCAAGAAACTCCTCCTTGAAACTCCTGTTATGTAAAAATTTTATTTATAGAGTCCCTAACTTGGTGTCTAACGTCGAAGAAACAGCAAGCAATATACAGAGATCCTGCAAGTTCACAAAACCAATTATGGTAAATTCGGCAGCTTCGTTCGCGGTGGATCCGATGGTTTTGGTAATACGGGGTCTATGGTGTTATTTGCCACGAGAATGCGCTCTGTACCCATCCACCCAATTGGACTTCCTGATCTAACTAAAATGGAAAGTCCCCAAAAACAAATTGTTGCGGCTAGGGTGAGCTTTTTCACTAGCACCTCAGACACAAATAGTCAGCAATTAATTCAATTGTCAAATTATTTCGCGGCTACAGTGAACCCTTTCACTCGCACTTCTGCCTCAAAATAGTCAGCAATTAAATCCAATTGTTTGAACCACCAAATGCAAAACAAAACGCACGAACACTGCTTCTGTTTAAAACAAATACAATTTGGGGTTTATTAGCAATATTTAAGAATGTTTGTTGCACAAAAGGTTGTTTTATGTAAGTCAAACGACAGGCCAACGTGCTTGCCGCTTGTTACAATTTTGATTCCGAGACGAATAGTTCGATATGAGAGATAATTTCACACTGGGAGCCGAATTCAAGATCGGCTGCAGCTGAACCAAAAGGGTCCAGCGCCACGGTTGAGAGACAGTAGGTTACGCCATGCGCATGTCCGTTAGGCGCCGTTATTCGGCGAGTGAGCGCGTGACGTCACATGACCCAACGCGCTTAAAAAATGTATGAAATTGAGGGACTTTGTTTACAAGACCTTAGTCTGTGTCTGTAAACTAAGTCAGATGTCAAATCCACTTCAGAATCTGATAGAGAACTATATTGCGCATCGATTGAGTGGTCTTGGTGCTCTGTAGGTTCAATACTTTTTAAATAATACGCATTTAAAGTTAGAAAATGTTGCCAGCCCGAATGTTTACATTCTAACTTTTTGCTCAATTTTAAAGCTATGATTATGAAACTTGGCACAAGTCTTTATTTTCGGTGCAGGCAGTACATATTTGAAAACCAGCCGGATCAGATCACTATATCATATAGCTCCCATAGGAATAATAGGTTGACAACTATGTTTTTGTATGAAAAACTTTTTTGTTTTTATATATAGTGTAACCAAACTCACCAAATTTAAGTTTAATCATGTTCTACATATGCTCACCAAATTTCATCAAAATCAGACTAATGCATCTTGTACCTGCCCTAGGAGCGACCGGAGTTGTTATATGCAAATGCTGCAAAATGTGCTGGAATGCCTGAAGAACGAAATAAAACTACAATAAATGAATTAAACACTACCCGTTTGACTTGTTAAATAGCATTGCCATTAAAAGTGGTACATTTGCATACATTTTAATACAAAAAGTCAAGTTGCAACCGATTGCTCCCACGGCAGGTACAAGATACATTAGATCGCTCCTAGGACAGGTATAAGATATATATGTCCGATTTCAATGAAATTTGGTCAGCATATGAAGAACATGATTAAACTTAAATTTGTTGCGTTTGGTTACGCTATCTACAAAAACAAAAAAGTTTTTCATACAAGAACATAGTTGTCAATCTATTATTCGTATGGGAGCTATATGATATAGTGATTCGATCCGGCTGGTTTTCATATATGTACTGGCTGCATCAAAAATAAAGACTTGTGCCAAGTTTCATAATCATAGCTTTAAAATTGAGCGATAAGTTTGAATGCAAACATTCGACCTGGCAACATTTTCTAACTTTAACTACTTATTATTTAAAATGTATGGCACCTACAGCACCAAGACCTATCAATCGACGCGGTATGAAGTTCCCTACAATATGCTGGCAAGATTTTCAAAATCGGACTGGAATTACAGCCCCACGAGCCGATACAGTAAAAAAAGTCAGTGATTTTCGAACAAATTCAAAAGCGCGCGTTGAATTCCATAACTTGTGACGTACATGCGCAGTGAGAGCCAAAAGTTGCAGTCGTCTTGTCATAATCTATGAGCTCTCTCAATCGTGTTCTTCACTGAGACTTTGAGCAAAAAGTCCGAGAGCAACCGATTGCATTGTTCGTATAAAAATTTTGCTCGCGCTCAACCGACGATCAGTTTTTTCCGTTCTCTTTTGCTCTGCCATTCCCGGACCGTTTGCTCTTGAATAGCGATTCAAAAAGTCTTTTGCGCATGTGTGTGTGTGTATGTGAAGTTTCGTGGGTTCTACGCGTCACTTGGCTTTGTGAATTCCGCTTGTGAACACTAATATAATTTATTGGCAAAATGGGACGCGAAATTAATAAAAAAGTGCATCAGTTTTTTAAATTTAATTCATTTGACAATAAATCAGTGTGTAAAGTATGCGGAGTAAAATTAGCAGGCATTCATTCTACAAATTTGAAACGCCACTTGACAACTAAACATAGTGAAATATTGAGAGAGTGCGACAGCGAAGAGGACACCGAAATTAAAGTTGTGAAGAAAAAAAAATTGCATATGAAACAAGTGAAGAAACAATTGTAAATTTACTTATCAAAATTGTGACAACTGACGGAAAGCCATTTTTATTCTTGGACAGCGGGGGATTTAAAGAAATTGTTGATCCAATTTATAATGCCCTTGGTATGAACCCAATCACATCGAGGAACATTATGAGTTTCGTGTCCGTAAGAGAACAGGCAATCAAAGACGGCATAAGAGCTTTAGTCAAAGGAAAGCTGTTATCGCTAAAAATCGACGTGGCTACTAGAATGGATAAAGCAATTCTAGGTGTGAATCTGCAAATGATTCACACAAATAAATATAACACAGAGATCGTAGTGAAGACGTTGGGCATGATCCAACTCACCTATGCCCACACTGGGATATATATTAAAGAAACAATTTTGGAAATTCTCGACGATTATGGCATAACCCTTGATCAAATCTTCAGGTAAAAATTTGATTTCAGTTAATTTTTAATATGTTTGTTATTAAAGAAAATAAAATGTATAATGTAACCTCTGATAATGGGAGAAACATGGTCAAAGCCGTACAAATACTGAATGACGACACGGAGGAGTCCCTTTTTGAAGATGACACAGAAGAGGAAAATTTGATGGGAAAGCTTGATGACCTGGATTTGGCGAATATTCATCTTATACGTTGTGCTGCGCACACTCTTCAGCTGTGCGTCTATGATGTAAATAAGCTGAACGAGATTAGCGAAAAAATTAGTATCTGCCGCAAATTATGCAAAACATTGCGCACTGAAACCTATAGGTAAGTAAAGTAAAAATATAAATATATTTTTTGATATACATGTATAAAATAAATATGTAACCTGCGCAGACGTGTCTTAATCGAGCACAACAAAAATATACCATCGCTCGACGTTGTCACTAGGTGGAATTCAACGTATTCAATGGTGAAAAAACTACTTGAGCTAAAAGACTTTCTGGCCACTCAGTGTAGCATTAATACCGACATAGAATGGGACTGGATGGAGACGTATGTCGACGCGTTCAAGGACGCATATGATGCGACTTTAAAGCTGCAGAATGAAAATTTAGTTTATAGTGAATTTTTCATTATATGGATGGAACTGAAATTGCAGTGCGATAACAGCCAAAATTTTATAAAAAAAAAATTATTGGCACAAATTAAACTTCGAGAAAGTAAGTTGCTCGAAAACGAAGCATTATTATCTGCTATATATATGGATCCGCGAGTGAATTGCATTTTAACAGATCAGCAAAAATGTTTGGCCAAGCAGAATTTAAAAAAAATTGCTTTTCGCCTGTTTGAGCTGAAACATGTAAGACGGAGTATGAATGAAGTTTAGGTCCTGTTTGCTTTATGTTATAGCTGCTTTTAGATACGTGTTCTTAGTTTTAATACGTAAAATTGTCCTCGTCATACACTAACACCGGTTTTAAGTTGTTATTGCAAACAAAAAACAAGTAAGAATGTTTTAGTCGAGTACACTCGACTACGAAACTCCCTGTACCCAGGAATGGTATCGGCAGCCCCTTAGCTGCAGTGTTAAATTTATGGGCAACCGTGCAGCTTATGTTTTGAAGAATTATATTAATATCGAAAAATTTAAGTGATATCGAAAACCCAAGGAATGGGGAAACCAAGTTAAAGCTAGAGATTTCCATAGCTCGCATAATAGAAATGTACGAACTGGGGTTATTTTAAAGAGTTGTCTTCTCTTCGCCCGACTACCATTAGTCAGCACCCTTGGCAAGCACATGGTCGTGCCCAGGGACTGCTTCCAGCCGCCCTCACGTGGAGAGTATAGTCGCACTTCCAAACAGTGCGTACAGATATAGCGCGTTTTACCATATTAAATACACGATATTTCTTTGGTACACCTGATGGCTGACGGCCAACTACATACTAATCTATTTTATATAATAGCATACATAAATAATATATTATATAATTCATTATCTAACGAGTAATGCAAAATATTTATTTATATATTTAAACATATTTATAGATATTTAATAATAATAATTTAATAAAATTATATACATACATACATATATACACACAATTATCTACTAATACAAAACTATCTAATACTCAAGACAAATCTAGAATTTCCTGAACACTAACGGATATACCACTGTGGTAGCTATACACTGTCTCAAAGGTCCTAGCACTTATATTCTCACTGGAAATATTTGAAAACGCCCAATCAATGTGAGAATCACAATTGGTAGTGGACGTTTTCAAATCTAGCAAACACCTAAATCCTCTTCTCACTAACTCATTGTAAATACTTCTACATCTATCGAATTTGCTTAAACATAAATTGAAATCTCCTAATATAATTGAACTATCCCCTAAAAATTGATATTGCAGAAATAGATCCTCAAATGGAGATTTAAACATAGCTACCGAATAAGACGGACTTTTATAAACAACTATAAATCCAATTGACTTGTATCTAAATATGCCATACTCAAACACGACTGAACCACATAATTTTCTACTGCTTACACAATTGGAAATGCTAGAAAATAATTCGCTTTTGATATACACAATGATACCCCTTTTAGGTCGGACTGAATTGGGAATTACCTCGCAATCAAGACGGACAACAATTGTAAACCCTGGAATGTCCACATTTTCGTTGGAATAAGTGGATGCCTCAACGAAGCATAGAACGGACGACTGAAGCATTAACCTGTCTGATCGAATATCTTCAATATGACAGTGAATGCTTTCAGTATTATGATAGAAAATGTCTAAAGCGGAACTGTTAATTAAATGACCGTGATGTGTTTGAAGAAGTTTTTCTGTCCGCAATTTTTCCAATTGTTTTGTTACTATATCATTGTTCTCGGGAGGTCTAGGTGGAGTAAAATCTCCAATAACAAATAGTCCTGAGGCAGTAGTTGCTCTACTGCAAGCTACGTATATCTTAGCACGTTCGGTCATATGGACAGTGTGGACCACCACTTTGCTATACGTAGCTCCCTGACTCTTGTGAACGGTTATACTCTCTGCAGGTACCACTGGAAACTGCTTACGGTCAATAGTACATTGCTGATTCTTATATTGAAAACTTTTAACTATTTTGTGAATTGGGGTCCATGAAGGTTCTATACGATGTGTAAAAGAATTGACTTGCACAATCCCTGAGTTTCTGATGTTTTAAAGCTACTAACAGATTCTAAAATCCTTTGCCTACGTGTTACATTTAAATGGCTACCTTTTATAAAATCTTCAGCGGTAGAAAAATGTTGGTTTGTCGGTATTCTGCCCAACTTCTCTGTGTTAAAAGACATTACATCTTTATTAAAACAGAAGACATGTATTGCGTCATCGGGCACTTCCGATGGCTGACACATTCGAGAACGAATGAGACTTATATCATCGGCTGTCATGCAACCCGATGCCATATTATTTAAAGCAGAAGCAAATGATTGGTCCTCCCGTTGTCGCATTATTTCTGTGAGCTCAAAATACTTAAAAAGGTCCCACAGAGATGATCCATAAATGGCGTGGTAAGGATCATTTGAGTTGGAATTGAAAATCCAGCCCCCACCGACAGGCTGTAACTGTCGTAGATCACCGAACACGATGACGGAAATTCCACCAAAGGGAGAAGTATTTTTAAAAATTTGTTTCAAACGGGGGTCCAAGTGGGAAAACATTCTAAAACTAACCATGGAAATTTCATCTATTATGAGTAATTTGATGTCTAGGAGCTTTGAATGCAAAGTGTTGACTGAATCAGAGCTTAAGGCTCTCAAATTTGATCCTGATTGATTGACTGGGAGAGAAAACATGGAATGCAAAGTTGAACCTCCGATTCCGAAAGCTGCTTTTCCTGTGGGGGCACACAATAGAATTTTAGCAGTATTAGGATCACTTCCTGGCTTACTATTACACATTGCGGACAAAGCTTGGTAAATTGCTAATATTAGTCGGCTCTTGCCGACACCAGCACCACCTCCAACAAATTCTGTATACACAGTTTTGTTTTTAGCATTGTGCAAAACATGGCTAAGGTAATTCTTCTGCTTTAAATTGAGTGATTTTACAATATCAGCTAACCTTTCTGGTGAAATTATGGCTGGAAGCTTAATAATTCGGACATTACTTGTATCTAAATCAGCATTTTCATTATCAGCTATGTTTAAAACATTTAACTGAGGATTTATTTCAGGCAATCCTAACACTCTATATCTATCATCTACCACTTCTTGATTTTCTAAATTATTTTCCTGCTCATTCTCCATAGCACTACTCAGTGCATCCTGAAGCTCGCTATCGTCTAAAATATTATACTTCCTACGATTGTTTTCAACTAACTCCTGATGCTCACTACAATACATCTCGCAATCCCTAGTCACTACTTCAAAGCTTTCATCCCTCCATGGCACATATAGCATAACTAATTCCCTAAAGTAGTTGCTTCTGTCTGTATTGACGTTAAACCTCCTATATCTGATTATGCGGGGACTATTTCTCTTTCTAACGAAGCCACTACTATCGCGAACTTGATGAACTAATGACTCAGAAGCTATTGGTGCTTCGATTTCTATGTCAGCGCTATCTGTATTTTGGCGACTATTATGAGTCTTGCTAAAACTGTAAAAAGCTGCAAAATCAGCGAGACATAAACTATCTAGGGCATCTGGGCGCTGAACATAGTGATCTAAAAGTCCTAACTGGGAAAATATCTGTCTACTCTGAGGTTTGATTTTTAAGTTGATTCGTAGATTTTAGAATTCTTACACGGTGCTGTGGTAATGCCCATACAGCAGTAAACAGCTTCCTGAGTGGATATCTCAGTACCCGAATTAAATTTGTGCCCTATGGCTGAACTTTTGTTTAATTGTTGCACCATTATTTATCTCATTAACTTCAACACGCATTAACTTGGAAATACCTCTATGGGACTTGTTAATATAATTAACGACATAGCTGCAGCAAGCGTAGGGGTCTAGTATAAACTGAATATCTATATTTGCTCGCTGCATTGCAAGAAGGTGCTGATTGAAAGCGTTAAGCTTAATAGCTGCAAAAGACCGTTTCAAAAAAATTTTTGGTTTCTTTACACTCGATCTAAGTGCATTAATGTAGCACTCATAGCTAAGGTTAAGTTGATCGTGGGACAAAAAGTTATTAAAATCGCTAAGAGAATCTACAGTTTCACGATCAACATTAGACTTTAATAAGCTCTGTACTTTCTCAAAATTCCTACGGCAGATATTTATATTTTGCGTGTCCTCATCTAACGGAAACAAAATTTCTGTTTGGGGCATTGGAGGGTATGGAATACCGAATCTACAAATTTTGTTTCCCCTGACTTCACGCGTGCACGAATGCCCGTGATTATGCGTTTGATACTCCAATAGATATGGAGCTAAAGAAGGGTTATTGGTATCAGTTGTGATAAACTGATCAATAAAAGACTTAACTGGACCTATACTAGCCTGATCACATACATCGAATTTGGGGGCATTTTTCAGCCAAAACATACCGTGAATATGTGGAGAGCCTCTTTGTTGAAATTCTACTCGCCAATAAAACTTAATAACACAATGACTACCGAAAACACCACCTTCTCTCTTCATTAGTTTCAACAGTTGCCTATAGCGAAAATCGAAATACCTAGCGCAAGTAATTGGGTCTGCTCTAATAAGACGGGCTTTATCATTAAAACTTAAACTTGAAGCTAATTCTTCCGAAATTTCTACCTTATCTACATTTTTTGAAAGCAACACTAATAGCTCCGTCCACCTAGTTTCAGCTGCTGAAAATGTTATAAAAAAGGTCGGAAGACCAAACTGCCTAATCATTGCCATAACCTTCTTCTTTTCTGCTTCCCAATGAGCAGGAGACGTGCGAATACCTTTCAAAACCCTATAGCCCTCATCGTGGCGTATTAAATTATCTATATGATCCTCGTTAAGAGCGTTAGCAGCCGTAATGCCTTGAGTGGCGCTGTTCTTACGTAAGCAAATGGAAGTGTTACTTCTAATGTTAATCATTTCTAACTTTTTGTAGTTAAGAAATAATTTATCTGTTCTACAACCTCTTCTATCGTAATTCCTAAGTTCTGATCTAACTATGGTTGTAAAACTTTCTTTACATTTTCTTTTAATGCCAGCAAAGATAGTTGGAAAAGACAGCTCTTCAGAATCACAATCTGCGATCATATCTAAAGGACGCTGACCTTCTCCAGGAGCTAAAACTATTCTCTGCATGGCAACATTTTCGATAGGGACATTTTCTAACAGAGTTTCCTGGCCTCCTGGGTTCAAAGTTTCTTCTTCTAAACTATTTTGCTCATTAACAGAGGCTTGAGCAGATCTTTCTAATAGTTCTCTAACTAACTCCCTATCGTCAGCTGATGCAATAAATGGAACATTATCAGATGAAAAGGAAGACAGCCACTGTTCGTTAACAGTAATGTGGTGTTTCCTATTAAGCTCTGTATTTACTAAAAATCTGATTGCATCAGCAATTTTTGAGGGCCTAATGGTTTCAGCCATGAAATCATGGGAATATGCAATTCTACGTCTAAGGTGAATCTGAACTACTTCGGCTTCATTAAGCGCCCTTGGAAGGGACGTTACTACATTGCCAACTGGAATTGGCACATTAACCACTGCTCCCTTAATGGCATTTTGACGGCCATAGCCTAGAGATTTTATTATCATAAAAGGAAGACGGGGAGAAATAAGCCTTTCCTCTAGAGGCGTTAAGCCTTTCAAGCAATCTGGAAGATCTGGAAACTCTAGGCCATTTGTTATTAAAGCCTTTGGTTTTTTGCCTAATTTAATACTGCGGCTACATGTCTTACAGAAACTATACTTATTATTTGGTGAGGGGAAAACAGAGGATAGGTATAGAATATCTGCACTAACTTGTTCACTACACTTGCTTTCAATAAGTTCTCTAGAAATTTTGTCCACTTGATGTGGAAACCACAAGCCCTTGCAACAAATGCAAACCTGATCGGGTCCCTGCTTGACTGTTCTATTAAATTTAGCTATCAGGGCCTGTAAACTGCTATTTGAACTCTGAGATTGCCTATCCTCTGGAAGGGTATTCGCACGTATCTGACTACTTTGGGTTGCATTTCTACTATTCTCTGCTATTATATTTTCGAGATTGCTTCTATACTGACTAACTCGCTGCGTAAAATTCCTACTTGCGTCTAAAGCTGCCTGTCGTGCTTGTAATCGAGCACTTTGTCTTGCACTTGTATTTCGTGCCCGCTCAATAATTCTACGAATAACATTGCTTCTAGCCTGAGATCTTTGGGTTCTATCTATTTCTCGTTCTCTTTCCCTATAAGGTTGGTCTTGTCTGCGCCTCGATCGACGCGAAGTGTCAGTAGCCTGTTCGAGTTCCCTATCTACAGAATTTGCTTGTCGCGCGGCGTGCTGAATAGTGTTTTGTCCTTGTTCTCGATCCCTATAAGCAGGATCTCGTCGGCGCCTCGATCGACGCGAAGTGTCAGCAGCCTGTTCGAGTTCCCTATCTACAGAATTTGCTCGTCGCGCGGCGTGCTGAATAGTGTTTTGTCCTTGTTCTCGATCCCTATAAGCAGGATCTTGTCGGCGCCTCGATCGACGCAAAGTGTCAGCAGCCTGTTCGAGTTCCCTATCTACGGAATTAGCTCTTCGCGTGGCGTGCTGAATAGGGTTTTGTCCTTGTTCTCGATCCCTATAAGCAGGATCTTGTCGGCGCCTCGATCGACGCAAAGTGTCAGCAGCCTGTTCGAGTTCCCTATCTACAGAATTAGCTCTTCGCGTGGCGTGCTGAATAGTGTTTTGTCCTTGTTCTCGATCACTATAAGCAGATCTTGTCGGCGCCTCGATCGACGCAAAGTGTCAGCAGCCTGTTCGAGTTCCCTATCTACGGAATTAGCTCTTCGCGTGGCGTGCTGAATAGTGTTTTGTCCTTGTTCTCGATCCCTATAAGCAGGATCTTGTCGGCGCCTCGATCGACGCAAAGTGTCAGCAGCCTGTTCGAGTTCCCTATCTGCAGAATTAGCTCGTCGTGTGGCGTGCTGAATAGTGTTCTGGGTTTGTTCGGATGCCCTAAATCATAAATTGTTTCTGCGAACTTGGCGACGTTGTCTATCCCTAATCGCTTCAGCTTGGCTAAAGTCTTCGTTTTCCCTACGCTCTCTTTGTGACAATATGTTATTCAATCTCTCCTGCTCAGCATATTTAGGATCAGATCTATTTGACTGATTTCTAGTCTTTTGTCTTTGGGACCTATTGGAAGTAGATAATCTTTTTGTCCTAGGCATTTCAGATATGTGTGTATTAAAAAATTAAAATTATATTATATATTTTAAATACTACAATATAATATTAATAATGATTATAATATTTAATATATATAATATATATATAATTTAATATATATAATTTAACATTATTATTATTATAATAATTTAATTATTATATTATAATTTAATATTATTGATTAATTATGATTATTATTAATATTATTGTATATGTAAATATATATACAATATATTAATATTATTTAAGTAATTAATTAATGAGATTATAATTAAAATATAATATATTAATATATGAGCCTGTTAATAAATGGTAATATATAAATTTTTAATTATAATAGGCTGTAAGCAACAATAATACAAATTTTACTTCATGTATGTATATAAGAAAGAATAATAATATTTTATAATAAGTCTTAAAGTCTTAAAGAAAATGTTGAAACTTGCGATTTATATAATTCCGTTTGAAAGAAGCGCCAAAACAATCGTCTAACACTGATCAGCTGGTTGACAAAAATTTCTGCAGACAGCAACCACGTCCGTTACATACACAAGTGTGTACACATGCAGCGTTTATTGTTATGTGGTAACACTCGCGCACTTTTGTATAATTGTACCACAGAAAATGCGCGCTAATATCCCGTTGCACTCATAAGTGTGTACACATGCACCGTTTATTTGTATACACTAAACTCGCGCACTTTTGTATGAATGTGTCATGAAAATATATGTATATATAATAATAAGGCGCCAAAAGTACGATGACATACATAAGTGTGTACACATGTACCGCTTATTAACATAAACTAAACACGCGCACTTTTGTATGAACGCACCACAGAAATTACGCGGAAAAGTATAAAGAGGTTGTGAAGACACTATCTGTATATGTTTATCAGTATATCACTAAGTCAATGTTTCATATAATATACTATAAACTAACGAAAATGTTATAAATCGCAATAATTGGAAAATCGACAATCGATTGACGACGACGAAAAAATTTGTAGTGAACGCAATCGCCTGCTAGACACTAGTGATGAACAAATTTGATCGATATACGGAAACATATCGATAATTGAAATATCTTCGAGAGCCGATAGTTTAGCAGTTTCAATACGTTTATACATATGTACATTTTACATATACATACATCACATACATATGTACACACATTATGTAAAAACAACAAAAATATATATCCGTATGTTTCAATGATCTACGTTCATACAAATGCACTTTTCAATGTATATACAAGAAACACGAAGCGTGCATAACAGTACGCATTTCCTGTTAAGTACTTACAAAAGAAATAATATAATTTAATAATAATTGGTTATTTTCGAGGATAGTGGCCCCATTTAAAGACTACGTCATAATGACTGATATTGGTCTTAAACGACGCGTCTAAAAATTAGAAGCAAGACTTTATTGCCGAAATAAAAACATAAATAAATGCAAATAAAAGTAAGACCAATAGCAGTCATTTTGATTCAGTCTTTATATGGGGCCGCTGTAATAACGAATTACCCCTTTTATCTCTTTAACTATCCAAATAAATACTGATCTTATATTTCAAATCAAAATAAAAATACTTATATCTATATATATAAATGAGTTCGTGCTGACTGATTGGCAATCATCGCACAGCCCAAACCATAAGAGCTAGGATGCTGAAATTTTCACAGAAGCTTCCATCTATGATGAAAGTGCACACTAAGACGGGATTTTGGAAAATTCCACCCACAAGCGTGGAAAATCGCGGAAAACTGTTGTATGAAACTTTTTTGTTTACCATCCAATCAGGTTCAAACTCATTTTCAGAGATCTACACAAAAATTCATTTGACACATATTTCACCGATTTTGGAAAATCCACCCCCATGGGTGGAAAATGGGGGTCTCAAGGTTGTATGGGCGAAAGTCTAATTTTATTCCGATCACCTTCAAATTCATTTTCAAAGCTCTTCACGTAAAATAATTCGACATGTGTATCAGCGATTTTGGGAAATTCGACCACATTGTCGGAAAATCGGTGGAAAACTCTGGCATTCGACATTTTTAATTTTCATGCGATTGGCTTCAAACTCATTTTCAAGGTTCTATGGGAAAAAATAATAGGCGCAGTGGTCAAAGATTTTGGAAAATCTACCCCCAAAGTCGGAAAATTCGTGGAAAACTGTTGTATGAAACTTTTTTAATTATCGTCCGATTGACTTCAATCTCATTTTGAAAGCTCTTCACATTAAATAATTTGACACGTGTATCAGCGATTTCAGGAAATTCGACCACATGGTCGGAAAATCGGTGGAAAAGTCTGGCATTCGACATTTTTAGTTTTCATGCGATTGGCTTCAAACTCATTTTCAAGGTTCTATGGGAAAAAATAATAGGCGCAGTGGTCAAAGATTTTGGAAAATCTACCTCCAAAGTCGGAAAATTCGTGGAAAACTGTTGTATGAAACTTTTTTGATTATCGTCCGATTGACTTCAAACTGATTTTGAAAGCTCTTCACATAAAATAATTCGACACGTGTATCAGCGATTTTGGGAAATTCAGCTCCATGGTCGGAAAATCGGTGCAAAAGTCTGGCATTCGACATTTTTAATTTTCATGCGATTGGCTTCAAAGTCATTTTCAAGGTTCTATGGGCAAAAATAGTAGGCGCGGTGGTTAAAGATTTTGGAAAATCTACCCCCAAAGCCGGAAAATTCACGGAAAACTGTTGCATGAATTTTGTTTTTATTATGTTCCAATTGACTTCAAACTTCTGTTTATCATTCAAGCATTTTGAAACTAATTTTCAAAGCACCTCACATTAAATAATTCGTCACATGTGCTACCGGTTTTGAAAAATATAAATAAATACTAAGACCTCGGTACTTTGCGAGCAATACAACGGGCGGAAAACCGTTGGAAAGATTGAATCTGGATTCTTAGTATTATTCTTGAAATTGGCTTAAAATGCCAAATGATTTTGGAAAATCTACTCCGTGTCGCCACGGGCGGGAAATGGAAGTCAAGGACAAATGGGTGGGACATTTTTTTTTTTTCAAAGACATTTTCATAGCCCCACTCTGAAAACATTAGTCACGTGGCTCAACTATTTAGTTATATTTCTTACGGTTGACGAGAGAATTCAAATTCAAAAAAATAAAATGCATTTTCATCTAAATATTTCCCCGGGCAAGGCCGGGATATTACCTGCTAGTTTTATATAAAATCGTAGGTTAAAATCTAAAATAATATCGCGGGTTCCAACAGATATTGTACATACATAGGTATGTTAATTCTCTATTATGAACATTTTCTGTTAAGTCGTGCTCTGTACGTGTAAACATATGTTCGTATGTATGTACATAATAAAGAATGCTCAAGCGGCGCGCATTGCGCTCGCTCGGACACGTGCTTTGGCCATACAGAAAGTGTTCTCGCCTGTTCATACACTTGAAAAGGCCACGCAATGCAAATGCATGCGATTGAATACATTTAATTTCTTGAATAGCTCCTTTGGGTTTCAACCGATTTTCGTGAAACTTGCAGAATCATTGGATAATGTGGAATTTTAAATATCTGTAAAGTTTCAAAGTTATATCTTTAAAATTGTTCCTGTAAAGCGTTTTTATTGAATTGCGTTCGAACGGGGGGAGATATCCGAAATTGGAAACAAACTTGATCTGCGTATGGTATACAGGTACCTACATTCCAAATTTGGTGTCTCTAGCTCTTATAGTTGTTGAGATCGACGCGTTCATACAGACGGACAGACAGACGGACATGGCCAAATCGAAATCTCTTTTGATACTGATCAAGAATATATATACTTTATATGGTCGGAGATGTCTCCTTATGCCTGTTACATACTTTTGCACAAATCCAATACCCCCTTTTTACCCATTTTATGGGTACAGGGAGTAAAAATTACAACATAGTTCTGAAATCGCCACACTTGAGTGCGCTGGCACATGTAGTATTGGCCACACCGGCTACTCAAGTGTCCGTTGAAAGGGCATTTTCAGCATTACATTTTATTTTAAGCGAACGACGAAATTCAATTAATTCTCAAAACCTAAATTCTCTATTAGTTGTTAAGCTTAATTCAAAATAAATTAGTTAAAAAAATAACTATTCATTTTTTAATCAAAAAATTACTTTGAAATATGAAAAAATTCATGTTTAACATTTTAGGAAGATTTAACGTGAAAATTGAATGTCACAATGTTACACAACGCACCACTGTGCATCGGAAGAAGTCAAATTATTGAAAAGACCGTTTGCGTTGACTTTTTCAGTCAATCGGTCTTTTAGTGAGTCTCTCTGTGCGAGCGTCATTCGTATCTCTCATTGTGCGATGTTCGGTAAGAGAGCGTCTCACGAACAGCTCAACGTAAAGCGTATAACTTATAAGGATCTTCAGGAACTAGAGCATTCTTACTTGATTTTTTGTATAAGAGTGTGTGTATACGCAAGTGTACGAAAATGCGATCGAAAATTTTGGTCTGGGTTCGGAGAGTTTTGTAGTCGGGTATACTCGACTATAGCATTCTTACTTGTTGAATTCTGAATTTGATATTAATGGATATTTTTTGTTCGTGACTCGCGAACAGTGCCGATAGACCGGATTTTGTTTTGTTTTAGCGTAACCAATATATCGCATGAAGTGAAAAGGATACCAAAAATATAGTGGTCGGCGGGTCTGGGAACATTGTCCAATAGTTCAAGAACGACTATGGATTCAAGCGGCATACGTGACTTCTCCGTAATGACACCTTTTGCTCCGCACTAGGTATCGAATTGATATAAGTAACCACAGCTGCCTGCAAGCATCCAATTTTTAAAGCCAGGCCTCTCAGATTTTCCTCTGATATATTGCTTCGATTGATGGCTGCCATAATATTGTCTTCAAAGTATACAAAGTATACGCGCTCAGAAATGGAAATTAATTTTATATTATTAGTCGCGTGCTATTTTAGATGGTGGCAGCCTGCCAATCAAATTTGGGAGTAGTAAAGATTAGGATAAGAACATAAAGAAACAGAATTCACAGCCGTCTATAGGACTGGTGGCCACACTGAGGTGTTGATCAGTGGCCTAGTACCCCACCCTTCCATGATCGCCAAGTTGCGGTTGCTATTTTGGTGATGCAAAAACTTTAGTTGCACTTCATTATAAATTTATTTATTAACGTAGGCTAAGATAAGTATTTAAATTTAACATGTGTAAGGTAGTAATAGATTTTTAACATATGTGTTAGTGGGTATTCCAATTTAACATCATTTTTGGTATAAGTCTATTGATTTCCTTGTATTGTTCCTGCATGTCTTTTAACTTTTACTAGTTTAATATGATTTAGGGTAGCGGTAGTTTTATTAATCAGATTGGTTTACTTTAATTGTATGCACTATCCATTGAATTTAATTAATTTGCTACTAGCATATTAGTACGAACGTTATGCAAGCTGCAGAGGTAGGCACTTAATTGTTGGCCGCGACTGTACCACGAGTCAACGTACCCTAGGTCAGGCACGCGCTTACAACAGCTGACTGCCTGTGCAGGTGCACTCAAGCAATTGCTCTCTTTCTCTTCTCTGCTTTAACTTCTTAGGGCATAATACCGTATGTTAGCACAAAATCAAAACAAAGTAGCCTTCACCGAACCGATATAAAAAAAAACCATGTGGGTTGAAATAAACAAATATAGAAAGTACTAGCAGGTAATATCCCGGCCTTGCCCGGGGAAATATTTAGATGAAAATGCATTTTTTTCTTGAATTTGACTGCTTTCGTCAACCGTAAGGTATACAACTAAATAGTTGAGCCACGTGACTAATGTTTTCAGTGTAGGGCTATGTAAATGTCTTTGAAAAAAAAAAACAATAAAAAAATGTCCAACTCATTTGTCCTTGACTTCCATTTCCCGCCCGTGGCGACACGGAGTAGATTTTCCAAAATCATTTGGCATTTTAAGCCAATTTCAATAATAATACTAAGAATCCAGATTAAATCTTTCCAACTCATTTCCGCCCGTTGTATTACCTGCAAAGTACCGAGGTTTTAGTATTTATTTATATTTTTCAAAACCGGTAGCACATGTGAAGAATTATTTAATGTGAGGTGCTTTGAAAATTAGTTTCAAAATGATTGAATGATAAACAGAAGTTTGAAGTCAATTGGAACAAAACAAAACAAAATTCATACAACAGTTTTCCGTGAATTTTCCGGCTTTGGGGGTAGATTTTTCAAAATCTTTAACCACCGCGCCTATTATTTTTTCCCATAGAACCTTGAAAATGAGTTTGAAGCCAATCGCATGAAAATTAAAAATGTCGAATGCCAGACTTTTCCACCGATTTTCCGACCATGGAGCTGAATTTCCCAAAATCGCTAATACACGTGTCAAATTATTTAATGTGAAGAGCTTTGAAAATGAGTTTGAAGTCAATCGGTCGATAATCAAAAAAGTTTCATACAACAGTTTTCCACGAATTTTCCGACTTTGGTGGTATATTTTCCAAAATCTTTGACCATTGCGCCTATTATTTTTTCCCATAGAACCTTGAAAATGAGTTTGAAACCAATCACATAAAAACTAAAAATGTCGAATGCCAGATTTTCCACCGATTTTCCGACCATGTGGTCGAATTTCACAAAATCGCTGATACACGTCTTGAATTATTTTATGTAAAAAGCTTTCAAAATGAGTTTGAAGTCAATCGGACGATAATTAAAAAAGTTTCATACAACAGTTTTCCACGAATTTTCCGACTTTGGTGGTATATTTTCCAAAATCTTTGACCATTGCGCCTATTATTTTTTCCCATAGAACCTTGAAAATGAGTTTGAAACCAATCACATAAAAACTAAAAATGTCGAATGCCAGATTTTCCACCGATTTTCCGACCATGTGGTCGAATTTCCCAAAATCGCTGATACACGTGTCGAATTATTTTAAGTGAAGAGCTTTGAAAATGAATTTGAAGGTGATCGGACTAAAATTAGACTTTCGCCCATACAACCTTGAGACCCCCATTTTCCACCCATGGGGGTGGATTTTCCAAAATCGGTGAAATATGTGTCAAATGAATTTTTGTGTAGATCTCTGAAAATGAGTTTGAACCTGATTGGATGGTAAACAAAAAAGTTTCATACAACAGTTTTCCGCGATTTTCCACGATTGTGGGTGGAATTTTCCAAAATCCCATCTTAGTGTGCACTTTCATCATAGATGGAAGCTTCTGTGAAAATTTCAGCATCCTAGCTCTTATGGTTTGGGCTGTGCGATGATTGCCAATCAATCAGTCAGTCAGCACGAACTCTTTTATATATATAGATTACTTACAGTAGTCCAACGGCGAAAGATCTTTCTCCTGGATGGTGCGGACGTAAGCTTAGATTATTTGTAGACTTGGTGTTATTATTTGGGATGGTTTCATTAAGTATGTTTTCTTTTTTGTATGCAAACACTAGTTAAATTTATATCGATTTGGCTTACAAGGGATTTGGCTGCTAACTTGGCATGCACTTACACTTAAGATTCATTTAACTAAAAAAAATAACTATTTTTAACATGTCTTGTCTTTTCACTTGTCTCGTTTTACTTTTTAGAACTTAACTCGAAAAAAAAAATATATTTTTAACATATCTTTTAACTTTTTTTCCTTGAGCATTTTTGTATTAATTTTTAGCGCTTAACTTAGGATTTATCTAACTCAAAAAAAAAACAATAATTTTTAACAAGTGTCTTTTCACTTTTAATTTTTTTGTCATTTTGTGTTTGTTTACTTTTTAGAACTTATTAACTTATATTTTTAACATGTCTTTACTTTTTACTTTTCGGGTGCTTTTTCATATATTTTCGTTATTTTTTTTTGTTAGCCACTGATTTTATAAACACCTGACCATGGAAGATCAGTTTTATACACTCCGTTTTTGGATCGTTCTAAACTAGCACATTAGCCACATCATCCAGTTTGATTGTCAGACAGAGCTTTTGTTGGGGGCCGCAGCAAAGAGTGTGAGGCGATAGGGGCTGCGCTGACAATTGAGGGCCTTAGGCCTGGGCCTGGAACCAGATCTAGACAATGAACCAAAACCAACAAATAACGTAAGCACTATGGAAGATATGCAAACAATTGCATTTAGAAATATTTACCCTGTGTTCTGGGTCTGGCTCCAACTATTACGACTTTTCGGCTGCCACTAAAGTCAAGATGACATGGAACACTAAATTGGGTAAAAATCAGTTAAGTTTGCACATTCATTTCCACAAAAAAAATAAATAATTTACCCTTTAGGCACCTTTCTTTGTGTAATTGCTAGCCAGCAATTCAACAAAAACGAAAATGCACGTTTTTAGTTTACGTCCTTTTCCAAATTTGATTTGACTTTGTCAGCTGCTCCGTTCAGTGGGAAGTGACTATCTTAGAATATAGTTGTACATATTAAATTTTTACATTACATTCCTGGCAGGAAGATCATGTGGATGCAGTCTTTTCAGGCGTCTTCTGCCTCTTTACCTCAATAGGCGTTGGGCAAGCGCATTTGTGTGGGAGGACAATTTTTGCCGGTAGTCTTCGGCCTGTCTCTGCAAAACGTCACCAACCATAGGTATACCCAAGTCACGCTCGATGTCCCTGTTCCGCATATACCATGGCGCATTGCATATCCTCCTAACGATCTTACTTTGAGCTACTCGGATTTTGTTTATGTTGAACTTGGCAGCGACCCCATAAACTTATAGACCATATCTCCAAATTGGACTAAGTATCGCCTTGTATATGGATACCTTATTTTGAAGGGAAAGCTTATTTTTGGCGACACTTGCCACGACATCTTCGCCGCCTTTGAAAGTACGGTCTTCTGCACCATTGTCGTATGCCGAGCAAAGTTAAGGCATCTGTCCAGAATGACCCCAAGATATTTGTAATGCGATTCATGATTGAGGATTGAACCAAGCATTCCAATTCCATTACAATTGCCAGTTCTTGTTGCGAATGTCAAGTTCGCACATTTACTTGCATTGATGCCAATGTTCCAATTACGGGCCCATATCTCGAAGCTCCTGACATATTGCTGCAAATCCTCGGCAGCAGTACCAAGAGATTGGCTCCTGGTGAGGACAGCGGTGTCGTCGGCATATGTTGCGAAAACAATTGGTAGCAAAATCCATTGCATACCCATACGAAATTTTTTAAAATTCGACCGTTACAAGCTCCACTACAACTCCCCCCGACCGAAATCGCACTTAGTGATCTCAATAAGGGCGATCCACGCTTATAAAAAGGCGGACCTCAAAAACTATGGTTTAATGTCCTTGGCGTGATATTTTCCCACCAAGTTGCCTTGCAAGTCTTCAACTTCGTAATAACTGTTTCCCAGTTTTCGCCTAATTCTGGCTTTAATGAACGTTGGAGACAGTTTGGCGTTAAATCCTTTAACAAAATTGCTTTGCTGGAAATTTCGGCGGAAGACTTCTTGATTAGCGCGAAAAGACACTTCTCGGCTTCTCAAGTTGTAAGTATTTTCATTGCGCGAGTGTTGCTTGCGCATCACCTCAACTGCCTTAGTTCGCATGAGGTCAAAGAAGTCGTCTCGGTTGAAGTTTATTGAACGATCCTCTAGCAAATCTAATTCACGCAATAATTTGTAAGTATCACCACTCGCAATCATATGTTGCCCAAAAGCTAACCTGTATGGCGTGTTATTTATGGCCGTATGCCAGCCGGAGCGTAATGCACAACCAATTTTGCTTAGATTTTCATACCAATTAGATTAACTGGGGTGAATATAGGATTTAATTGCTGAAGGAGCGTAATGTACAACCAATTTTGCTTAGATTTTCATACCAATTAGATTGACTGGGGTGAATATAGGATTTAATTGCTGAAATATTGGAGCGGTTGACGCGCTCAGAAGCCTTAGCTTGTGGGGAATATATCGCAGTGTAGGCGTGCTTAATATGGTACTTTTCCAGTAAGTTGTTGAATACATGAGACTTGAACTGGACTCCGTTATCAGACACAACCATTTCCGCTACACCAAAGCAATGAAAGAGGTAGTTTTCCAGAAAGTCTAAAATGTGTTCGGCAGTGAATTTTCGAACTGGCTTGAGAAAAGGAAATTTGGTGAAGTGATCGAGTACTACAAATATTCCTATGTTACCAGCTTTCGAGCGAGGATAGGGTCCCAGGTAGTCGACAATGAGTTTTTGGAAAAATCTCTGAGTCTCTCCTGTTTTGCCTAATGGAGGTCGAAGTACTTTGTTCGGATGCTTAGTGCTTTTGCATATCTCGCACTGGTTCACGTACATCTTAACGTCATTTATCAAATTAGGCCAATAATAGTATTGACGTACCTTTTCTAAAGTTTTGTTGATACCGCCATGAGATGACAATGTGTCGTCGTGAGCAACTCTCAAGGCTGTTGGTATCAATTCTGAGGGAAGCCATAATTTCCATGCTAGATCATCGGCTATTTTATCGCTTGCAGCATGATCAGTTCGGCGATAAATTAATCTGTCAACTACTTTTACGTCGGCTATTTTGCTGTCGTTTGCCTTTATTTTGGCAGCTAAGTCAGTATAGCTTTTGGACATGAAAATAAGGAGATTGCAAATCTACAATTTGGTCTGCAAATATTGCCGACAAATCGTCGGTATGCGTGCGGTTTGCTGCCTTTGCGATGTTGTATCTCGAATGAGTACGCCTGCAATTTGAGAGCCCATCGCGCTAGACGACTACTAAGGTCTGTCTGAGACATTAACCACTTCAAGGAGGCGTGATCGGTGATCACAGTGAAAGAATGTCCTTCAACATAGGGTCTGAATTTTTTTATACTAAGTATCGCCACAAAGCACTCTTTCTCAGTGACCGAATAATTTCTTTGACTCTTGTTCAATTTGCGGGACATATAGGCAATGGGGACTTCGTCATTCTCCTCATTTATTTGCATAAGTACTCCACCAACGCCTGTGTGACTAGCGTCACAGTGAATAAAGAAGGGCGCTTCAAAATTAGGTGTGTGCAACACCGGAGCTTCGCACAACTGAGTTTTCAGAGATTGGAATGACTTCTATGCTTCCTCGGACCATTCAAAACGTTTCTTGTGCTTTAGAGCATCAGTAAGCGGCGACGTGAGTGCTGCGTAGTTGCGAATGAATTTATGGTACCAACCAGTCATACCAAGAAACCTTCGAAGCTGTTTAAGTGAGCGAGAAGTGGGACAGTTGGTAATCGAAGTAATTTTGTCAGCGTCCATCGCGATTGAACCGTAACCAACGACATGCCCTAGGTATTTGACTTCTTTTACGCAAAATTTGCTCTTCTGAATTTTTATAGTCAACCCGGCATCTGACAAACTCTCAGCTATTTGTTTCAATAAGTCCAAATGCCGTGCGAAAGTGTCGGAAACTACAAGAAGATCGTCTAAATACACGAACACTTCGTTTTTAAACTTGACATGGATGTCTTTGTCCATGAGTTTGGACATAGAAGCAGTAGCGTTAGTAAGTCCAAAGGGCATCACCTTAAATTGGTACAATGCTCTGCCTGGGACTGTGAAAGCCGTTTTATCCCGTGACTTTTCCTCTAAAGGGATCTGCCAATAGGGCGTCTTTCAGGTCAATGCTCGTTATGAACTCAGCCTTGGGCAGTCGACTCAAGATACCATCTATAATAGGTGTGGGATATGCAGCTTTGCGAGCAACGGAGTTCAATTTTCGACTGTCGAGACAGACGAATTTTTCCTGGCTTATGAACCAATACGATAGGGGACGACCAGGAACTATCCGATTCTTCGATTACACCCATTGCAATCATACGATCGAGTTATTCGTATACCAACTTTTACATTGCAGGAGAAATTGGGTAGTGACGCTGCTTAATTGGCTTAGCATCGCCCACATCAATGACTTGCGACAATAGAGAAGTTTTTCCTAAGCCTTTGTCGGCAAAAGACGGAAAAAGTCGAACAGTTTCTTCCAATAGCTTACGCTGTGGCTCCGTCAATGGTCGAAACTCGTCATTATTAATCGAGAGACTAGCAATGCTTTTACAACTGCCGTTCTCCAAAAGATGTGCAGGCAATAACCTTTATTCGGTTCAAAAATCTATATGTAGTGGTTGAGTTAAGGTAGGAATTATATAGAAAGTTAACATTTTAGATTCTCCACGATACTGCAGCTCAGTGCGAATTTTTCCCAATATCTTTTGAGCATGGCCATCGGCGGTGCGCACTGATGAGCCGATTGGCTTAAAAGGGACACTATTTTCTAACATAAACTTAGCATAACTTACCATAACTTCCACCAATGCAGCTTATTGACGCACCGGTGTCCATTAAAGCTGTTACCGATTTGCCCAATAATGTGACCTCAGCATAGGGTCTGAAATCATGAGCTACGATGGCTTCGATCAAGGCTTTTTTCTCAGCTTTACGCCTCTTTTGAAATGTAGAGCGCCGTAAGCGTGAGCGGGTTGTTTCAGCAGGGATTGCACGAGTTGCTATATCCTGAGGCAGCAAACGCTCGTGCAGTGGAATTTCTGGTTGAATTGGCAAATCAGGTGGAGAGCGAGCTGTAGTCGTTGCTACGCTCACTAATCGGTGTTGGTCGCCTTCGAAGCAACCTGTTTGCGTGCACTTTTGAACGATGTACTGCCTGATAAGTTTTTTGACGACGTACATTTAAGACACGATGGTCTGAACGTTTTTGCTTGTCCGCATCCATAGCAGAACACGCGACGTTCAGCTACGCAATCTTGGTAGCGGTGACCGTTTTTGCCGCAATTCCAGCAGACAAGAGTGAGAGCAGCCACCTCCAAGTTGCTGTCGTCAGTTTCGCTTTCGCTATCTACCTCGACAGCTTGAACTGAGCGACGTAACGCAGTCCGGGGTTTTACCACTTGTGGCTTGATCACCGTTCGCATGAATACCTCTCGGGTTCTTACCACGCGACGTAAATGAGCTAGATTGGAAATCCTCTCATACAGCAATTCGTGCCGTATTTTCGGCAATAAATTTGATCGAACTGTCTGTAGCAAGGACATATCTGTCAAAGGAGTGGACAATTTATCAGCAAGGAGCGTTTCACTTTCTTTTTGTTTACGACGGTCGATTTCTGCTCTTATGTTTACGTCAGTGCGCTCATCCTTAAATTGAGCCTTCAAAGCTGATCGTAACAAATACCATTCAACGTGGTTCACACTTTTGTGGTACCGCCAGTACCACTCATTGGCACTGCCGTCCAACAAATTACTTATATTTTGAGCTAGCAACTCCAGGTTGCCTCCAAGAGCATTACTGTAATAGGTTTGTGTTCTTCTTTTATGTATCTGATTGCATTTTTACTCCCTGTACCCATAAAATGGGTAAACAGGGGTTATTACTCCCTGTACCCATAAAATGGGTAAAAAGGGGGTATTGGATTTGTGCAAAAGTATGTAACAGGCAGAAGGAGACATCTCCGACCCTATAAGGTATATATATTCTTGATAAGCATCAAAAGAGATTTCGATTTGGCCACGTCCGTCTGTCTGTCCGTCTGTCCGGATGAACGCGTCGATCTCAGCAACTATAAGAGCTAGAGACACCAAATTTGGAATGTAGGTTCCTGTATACCATACGCAGATCAAGTTTGTTTCCAACCTCAGATATCTCCCCCAGTTTCCCCGCAAATCGATCAAAACGTTTAACAGCCACAGTTATAAAGATATCGCTTTGGGATTTGGCATGTAAACTACTTCGGTCACTCTTAATCTACGGTCTAAATTTTAAGTCGATCGGATAATAAACACGGAAGTTATTCAACGAACAATACTCAGTACTGGAGCGAGGGGGGAAAGAAGAAGAACAGCCACGACATAAAATGCCTTGCGTACGCTGTGGCTCGCGTGTGTATGTGTATGCTTTGTGTATGTGTGCGTGCATGTGTAAGAGACGAACATATGATTGGAAGTTTTAGAACTGGGTACAGGGAGTTTCGTAGTCGGGTATACTCGACTATAGCATTCTTACTTGTTCCTATATCTATTTTAATTTCTTTTTGTTTATTTATTATTCATACCTAAAATTAATTTTCGTTATGCCTTGACAAATAGTTAAAGTAATTTTTATTCTCAACGTGTGCGCATTGATACACCCGACACTGTGCGCGTAGACGTATGTGTGGATCGGTACTAACGTTCCAATCGAATACAAAAATGTTCGAATTTAACATATTATTGAATGCATACTTTCACTATAGATTGTATGGCTGCTGATTACTTAACTTGGCGGTCAGGTATTAATGCATTAATTAATGTTTAGAGGAATATCCGAGAATTGCGTATTAATTAAAAAGAAATGTGCGCATACTTCGTGCGGCCACAGTCGGAGCTTTCAAAGGCTTACAAACGCTTGGCAACTTAACAGCTGATGACTTTAGATCATATAAGTATATGCATGTTGTTGTTGGTTTTATATATGTATGTACTAGAAGTTGCGTTAAAAAGTAGTCGAAAAATTACTTATCAGGTTGTTTCAATTTTCCCATCAGTATTATATTTTTTCTTTATTTCTTTAACTCATTATTTAAATGGTATTTTTACTCCCTGTACCCATAAAATGGGTAAAAAGGGGTATTGTATTTGTGCAAAAGTATGTAACAGGCATAAGGAGACATCTCCGACCCTATAAGAATATATATTCTTGATCAGTATCAAAAGGGATTTCGATTTGGCCATGTCCGTCTGTATGTATGAACGTGTCGATATCAGCAACTATAAGAGCTAGAGAAACCACATTAGGAATGTAGCTTCGTGTATGGCAGGCGCAGGTCAAGTTCATTTTAGATCCAAGATATTTCTTCCCACACCCCCGCTATTCGATTAAAACCGTTTTACAGTAACAATTTTCAAGTTATAGATTTGGGATTTGGCATGTGTAATACTTTTGTTACTCTTAATCTACTGTCAAAATTTCAAGTCGATCCGTTAATAAACACGGAAGTTATTCACAAGAGGAGATTCAGTGCTACAGCGCGGGGGAAAGAAAAAGCCCAGCCGGTACCTAAATTGCCTCGCTTACGCTGTGGCTCGTGTGTGTGCGGCTTGATGTTTGTGTTAGTGTATAAGTGGACGAGGGTGTGATTGAAAGTTTATTACCTGGGTACAGAGAGTTTTATAGTCGCGTATGCTTGTACTTTCGGACGTTGATGTACTAAAACGGGCAGTACATTCAAGGGGCCCAAGGACACCAAGCACGGGCTTGTTAACGCGCGAACCCAGGCAAAATGCACACACCTCCCGCCCAACCGACCGATGGGCGCGCCGCATAACGTGCTTCTTCGAAGATCGCGAAACAGATGAATAGGTACAAGCTAAATAAAAGTTCAAAAAGTAACTATAGATTTCGCATATAACATAAAAGTGAAGTTCTGAGTAAGGAAATAAAAGTAGCATTACATATTAAATGATAAGGGTTATTATAATTAGAACATACAATACGAAAAGGGTTATGGAAAGCTTAGTTAGTATTACAAGCTTGAAGAGAAAGAGGAAGAAAGTTTGTAGAATTTCTGACCGGAACTGCAAAACTAATTTGTCTGAATAACTCAGAAGAATCAATTTTCCCATTAATTAGTTTGTGTAAAAAAATTACACCAAGCATGGTTCTACGATCAGGGACGATTTATTAGGAAAAAGACGGCAAGCGAGTATTAGGATTCTAGTTAAGACCACGGAGTGCAAAGAGCAAAATTTGTTTTTATACCGATTCTATTCTATCCTGATGAGCCTTGTACTGGGGACATCAAGTACAAGAGCTGTATTCAAGAATAGGTCGAACAAGAGAAGTATAAAGAGTTTTAGTAATGTCGGAATCTTTAGACCAGCGCTTAATAAAAGCAAGGCCACCAAACGCACGATTAGCGGTGGAAAAGATATGTTTGTCATACTTCAGCCTGGGATCTAAAAGGAACCAAAATCATCAACTGACTCAATTCGAACAAGCGGCTTATTATTATGAATATAATTATTTAAAAAAGCATTCGCCTGTAAAAGGACATTTCGTTACACTTACCACAATTAAGATTTAATAAATTTACCCGACACCAGGCTTGAAAACTGTCAAGATCAGTTGCAACCTTTGACCAGTTAAGAAATTAGTAGATGATAGACAAAGTGTAACATCAACGGCATACATCAGCACCCGGGAGTAATTTTCGACAGAAGGAAGGTCATTTATGAACAGAGTAAATAATAAGGGGCCAAGATGACTTCCTTGTGGTACTCCGGAAGTAACTTGAACAGACTTAGAGATTAAGCCTTTGAAATAAACCTTTTGGGTTCAAAGAGTTAAGTAGTTCGAGATCCAAAGAATTAAGTTATTTGGAATCCTAGAAGATGTAGTTTGTGAAGTAAAAGGGATTGACTAACAGAGTTAAAAGCCTTACTGAAATCACTCTGGCAACTCTGCTTGTCAAGGGCGGTAAACTTTTTCTCGTGCTACGTAAAAAATTTTGTTCTAAAATTAAAAAGCTATAGTGAAGGCCACCTTTTAGTGGCTCAAAGCACCCATTTCTCGTGCGAGTGGTCCGCTTTCTTCGAAAATTGTGAAAATTACCACATCCACGAGTGATCCAAGTACAAAGACTTCAGAGCATATGCGCTACCAGCTTTTGCTGTAGACATCCCAGGGGTGCTCCACTGCTAACTTAGTAGTGTGCGTGTACGCTGTCACTACGATTTAGTGCTGCAAAATACTGTTAGTCGAAGCCTCGTGCGTGTGACAACACCGGCACGTGAAATACAAAACCATCTCCGTCGTGCGATTATTTGGATAGTATCGATACTACAAGATACTACGCGTTAGTAGCATCGGCGCCATATTCAATCTGCGCGCGTAATTAAACTTTTTAACCATCCAAGCTGCTGTTAGTGCCGTGAATAACAGTTGAACTTTTACTACTATCATGGCTAATATTAATCCAAATATCCCCACAACGACCAGCCAGTGCAACTAAATATGTGCAGTAGCAGCAACTGGGCTGCAACAACATGTAGTACTACGTGCACATTAACGTCGACAAACTCCAGTCACACGTCCATCTATACAACCACAAATTTTTTAAGTGGAGGTGTGTCTTCTACTGTAAGCATTACAAACATCAAGAATGATGTTAAAAAGCAAGCAACTCATAATGTTTCTAACAAAGGATTGCCGACTCAAAATTCAATTAGCTGTCAGACTCCTAATATAAAACGCAAACCACCTCCACGCTCGCCGAACGATAACAAGAAAAAAGGTAGATTCATTGCTTCTCAGTTAAGGATGAAATCTACCTTTGGAAAAGTCTCAGAAAATTTTAATAATCGTTTCGCGACTTTGACAAATGCGATGGATGATGAAGATCCAACGGAGGAGGATGTCGTTCATGCAGAGGCGCTGGCTGATGAGATGGAATATGACCACCACGCTGATATTCCATACGGCTCACCCAGATCACGGAAGCCACCGCCAATCAACATTATGGACGTATCTAATGTTATCCAAATGGAAACAGAACTCGATGTCATCATTGGCTCAGAAAATTACACTCTCCACATTGGCACCCTGGGGAAAGTATGAGTTCAGGTTAGGTTAGGTTGCAGTGGCTGGAGCAGAGACCCACTCCACACTTGGGCAGGAATTGGCCTGGACAATATGTTTTTAAAATTGTTTAAATTTGATGTTTTAAGATGGAACGACTTTCTTTCTTCACTTCTGCAGAAGTCATGGTGTGGTACTCCCAGTCTGTTAGCGTGAGTCCCTATAAGGTAGTGGCCTGTGAAAGCCCCTATTATTGTCGAGATGTGGGATCTCCTGTGTTTGATTAAAGCAGATGTGCGCTTTGGGTCAAGGGTAGGCCAAGTGAATTTGGAGACCGTGCATGTAGTGAGATTACTCCAGCGTTCGGCGGTTAGACGCCTGGTGTACTCCTTACTATGCAGCCTGAATGTGGACAGAGGTATGCCGACGCTGCTCCTCTCAGCGAGGAGTATATCGTTGGTGCCTTGCCTGGCCAGTTCATCTGCCAATTCGTTTCCTTCTATATAACGGTGTCCAGGCACCCATACGACGTTGATACTGAGCTGTTGGGCTATCTCGTTTAGAGACTGGCGACACTCAGTGAGTGAAACTGCGTTGTTGGTGCATGAGTCAAGCGCCTTTAAGGCGGCTTGGCTGTCTGAGTAGATGTAGATATTCCCTGCACTGATGTTGAGCATGCGCAGGCAGAGGGTGGCTTCCTGGATGGCCCTCACCTCTGCCTGATACACGCTACAGTGGTCGGGAAGACGGAAACTGGTTCTGATTCCTAAATCGGGGGAATATACACCGCCGCCCACACGTTCTTCCAGCTTCGACCCATCAGTGAAGATTCTGATCGAGCCTGGTACATGTTGAACCGGCTTTTCCCAGTCTAAACGGCTAGGAATGCACACTCTGTATAACTTGTCGAAAGTCAGTTTAGGTGTGCAATAGTCTGTAAAGGGGTTAATCCGAGGTATGGACTTGAGAACTACGGTATGCCCCGTGGTGCCTGTCGTCCAGTTGTTGGATTCCCTGAGTCTAATGGCTGAGTTTCTAGCTTATTCTTTGGACAGTAGATCCAGCGGTATTAGATGAAGCATGATGTTCAGGGCTTCGGTTGGAGTGGTGCGTAGGGCACCGCTGATGCAGATTTCTGCACTTCTTTGAACTTTATGGATTGTTTTGAGGTTGGATGGTAGATCAAGTGCGGGCCACCACACTAGCACTCCATAAAGTAGGATGGGTCGGATGACTGCTGTGTACAGCCAGTGGACTATGCGTGGAGAGAAGCCCCATCTGGTACCAATGGCCTTCTTGCAAGCAAAAAGAGCAGTGGTTGCCTTGCATACCCTCTGCTTTATATTTTCTTTCCAGTGTAGTTTGCTATCCAGTACTACACCTAAGTACTTCGCCTGAAAGCTCTGGGTAAGAATCGTGTTATTGATTCTAGGGAGGTTTAAACTCGGGGGTTTGTATTTCCTAGTGAAAAGAACGAACTCTGTCTTGCTCGGATTCACGCCTAGTCCACAGGTCTTGGTCCATTTTACTAAAGTATTGAGCGCTGATTGCATTCTGTCGCAGAGGGTTTGCGGAAATTTACCCTGGGTTAGGATTGCAACATCATCCGCGTAGGCTACCGCCACATGCCCCTCCTCCTCCAGCGTACATAGCAGTTGGTTTATCACCAGTACCCATAGAAGTGGAGATAGGACACCTCCCTGAGGAGTGCCTCTACTGACGCACCCACTGATCGAGGACTCTCCTAAGCATGAGCTTACTGTCCTGCTGGTGAGCAACAAACCTATGAGCTCCACCAGAGGTTCCTCAACCCCCAGACTCGTCAGTGCAGAGGTGATAGCTACTGGAAGAACGTTGTTAAAAGCTCCTTCTATGTCTAAGAAGGTCACCAGGCTGTATTCTTTGACACTGAGCGATCTCTCGATGCGAGAGACTAAAGAGTGCAGAGCTGTCTCGGTGGACATGCCCTTGGTGTATGCGTGCTGTGTACGCGAAAGTAGGGAGGGGTTAATGAAGTTTCTAAGATGTACATCTAAAATCCTTTCGAGGGTTTTTAAGAGAAAGGAGGAAAGACTGATTGGTCTGAAATCATTCGTATAAAGACTACTTTCGTTTCCCTCCATGCTAGAGGAATATGGTTTGTCGTAAGACATCCTGTGAAGATGCTACGAAGCCACGCTATGATGTAGCTGAGGCTAAGTTGGAGTTGAGCTGGGTATATGTTGTCTGGACCCGGTGATTTAAAGGGCTTGAAGGTGCTGATTGCCCACCCAATTTTGCGATCGGTTATTATTACGTTAGTCATGTTTGTTTGGCTATGATAGCTCTGAGTCGCTGGTCGCGGTGCTTGAGAACACCCTGGAAAGTGGGTATTTAGTAGAAGTTCGAGTGTTTGCGAACTGGATTCTGTCCACGATCCGTCGTCCCTTTGTAGAAGCCCTGGGGGGGTTGGGGAGGAGGCTAGAATCTTCCTTAAACGTGATGCGTCAGAAGTGGATTCAATAGTACTGCAAAAATTGGCCCACGAGGCCCACTTTGCCTTTCTTAAAGCTTTTTTGTAACTATTTAGCTCGTTCTTGTACTGCGCCCAGGTAGTGTCAAGCGTCGTACTTTTGGCATGATTAAAAGTTCTCCTGCACTTTGTTTTAAGTGTATCGAGATCTGAGGACCACCATGATGGCTTGAAGGATTCTTTGGGGGTTATTTTTGGGCAAGATTTGTCTAGGGCGTCGTTACAAACCTTTGTTAGGGTGTCGACCAAGGAGTCTACCTCTGCTGCATTTTTCGGAATAAGGGGCGGGGTTTGAGCCAGGTTTTTCCTAAGTAGTCGCATGTATTTACCCCAGTTGGTTTTTCTGGGGTTTTGGGTTTTCTTAAGTGGTGGACGAGATACGTCAAAGCTAAATTCAATGTAGCGGTGGTCTGAGAAGGAGTGTTCTGGTAGAACTTTCCAGGACGCCACCCGCTGTGAAATACAGTCTGAGATAAGGGTAATATCCAAGACCTCACTTCTGTTTTTAATGATAAAGGTGGGGTCGTTACCTCTATTACATAAGTTTAGGTTAGTACTAAGAAGAAAGTCAAAAAGTAACTCACCCCTCTCGTTGGTGTTTGTACTTCCCCATTGTGTGTGATGCGCGTTTGCATCTCCTCCCATGATAATGCTCGTCCTCGTGCCTGCACTTTGTGAGACCAGGTCACGGAAATTAGTCGATGGAATACTTCCCTCGGTGTCGTGAGGAAGGTAGAAGGAGGCCAGCCTGTAAGATTTAGCCCCCAGTTCAAGGCTGGCTACCGTGATGTCTCCATCACTGAACTGGGAGAGTAGAAAAGCATTGTAACGTTTTTTGATTAATAAGCAAGTTCTTATTTTGCCCTTACCGGAGCTATAAAATAGGGTATATTTTGGAGTCCTCAAGCCACAGACCCTGTCAGCAGCGATCCATGGCTCTTGGACCATCACCACATCCACCACGCCAGGTGCTAGGCGCAGCAGAAGCGCAGCCGAGGCTGCCCTACTGTGATGCAGATTTATTTGGAGTATCTGCATCAAGTAGGGCAGCACTCCTCTCCGTGATCGTCCTATCCGCTTCATCGGCTGATGTCTCGCCTAGGAGCTCTTTTTCGGAATACAGCAGGCCCAGTGTCCCACCGTAGTCCGAGCCCGAGGAGACGTAGCCGTCGATACTGCCCTGAGTGGCAGCATCTTCGGCCTCCATCTCCTCGGCCTCACTCGGTGGGTCCACCGACTCTGCCTCGACGCAGCTGGCCAGGTCCGCCTGCGCACCGGCGTCGGATTTGTACACCTTCACGCCAACCTTCCCGAACGAGTAGCAGATGCTACCGCCCTTTCTCTCCAGATGTACCGAGCTCTCGTTGTCTATCTGAAAGACAACCTGCATGGAGGCACGGTTTGTCTTCTCTATCTTGAGAACCCTCCAGTTGGACGCAGGCATGTCCGGATTGCATAGCCTGACCATCTCCAATATGTCATTCGGCTCCGAGGGTTCGCACGGTAGCCAAGCCCTTGCTCTGGGTCTCGAGGGGATGTCCTTTGCATCCACTGCCGCAAGTTTCGCGCCGGGGTATACCTCCCCAAGTTTCTCAACAGCAGCCTTGTAGAGCTGCGCCGACCTTTCGTCCCCGCAAGCGATCAGCTTGATGGTCCCTTGGAACCAACCAGCATCCTCGCATGCCGGTGGTGGGCCTGGGTTTTCGCGCAGCATGGTGAGGCAGATTGGCGCTAGAGCCACCTGCACCCAGCGCCACTGGTGTCGTGGGATGCGCCCTTCCTGACAATTCTTGTCGATGACCCCAATGAGGATCTTGTCCTTCGCCACCTCCGCGAAGGACCTCGACAACGGAGCATGGGTTCGCACTCTCTTTGCCATTGTGCTTGGCTCCTCCATGGAGCGATTCCGTTTGGTAGCGGTGTGCTGCGCGGTATCCTCCAGTTTAAAATTTGGTAGGACGGCCTTTGCCCACTCCAGATCCTGTTGGATCTTAGCAAAGTCCTCCTCAGACGCCTGTTCCCTGGTTATTGGGGCGGTTGCATTGCGCGTCAATATTCTTTTGGCCGTCCGCTTGTCGTTCGGACGGGCTTTAGACGGGTCCGGTCGAGTGAAGTCGACCGCCCTCTTGCTCACCACTGTGTCTGTTCCCGATTTGCTGCCAACTGACACGCCAATGAGATTGGTGGCTATGTTGGAACATACCGGGGCAGACACAGTAGGATTCTGCTCTGTAGTGCCGCCTGTCACAGCACTCCTCACCTTCGCCGTTTCCGTCTTCTTGCCAGCTGACACGCCAGAGGCCGAGGGCCTACTGGTGGCTATAATGCCGGCGGAAGACGGGCGTGCTCCAGTCGAAGCGCTGGAAGCTGCTGGCTTCTGCGTGCTCATGCGGTTTGAGGCACTCTTTTTACCGGAGCTGGTCGCTCCTTCCGGTTTTCTAAGAGTACCGGGCTCTTTTTTGTTTAGGTTGCTTTTGTTATTATTATTCATCATCTTACTTTGATTCCCACGAGTTGCGGAGAAGGGGAACGGTCCACCCGGGCAGAGATCCGCAGTACCCGGGTAAGGCAAGAATAGAACAGGTGTTTGCCAAGCACCTGAGCCCTCCGTTCACGACTGAGATATATTTGTTAAACCTGGGCCCCCAGCCAGTCTGACCATCAGCACGGGTCGGATGACACCTTGGTCCGGCCCAGGTGTGAGATGTGAGGGGTAGGATTGGGTAGGAACATGTGTAGGGATGGTGGTGTGTGTGAGACTATAATTTTAGAAGGCGGTCAGACAAACGCCTCGTCAGTACAGTGGTAACGTCCGCAGTATCCGCTGGCTGTCCGGGACTGCTTATTTGGATATTCGCAGCTGACCCCCTACAGGAGGCCGTTCGCTATCCGCAACCTGCGACCCGTCCGGTGGTCTCAGCTAGGCCGCCTTCAGAACCACCTCAGCAGCTCTAAAGGATACTTCGGAAAGAGTTCAGGTTACGAACTCCTAATCTTATCGTAGTCTAACTAAATACCTTAAAGAGAAAAATGCGCACCATTTCTCTTATCAACTGAAAGAAGATAAGGCCTACAGACTAATCATCCGGAACCTGGCAAGTTCTACTCCTGAAGAGCGATTTAAAGAGGCGTTCCGGCGGCATGCTCATAATGGCCTGCGCATCTACAACCCCCGTCCACGAAAGGTCATTCGTACAGTAAATGGTGACGCTGCGGAGGAATTTATCTCCAACAATTTCTTCTTTATTGATTTGGCTCCTGAGGCTAATAACAAGGAGGCACTTAAGGTGAACCAAATAGGGCGACAAAGAGTCTTGGTAGAAATACCGAAGAAAAGCTTGGATGCAGTCCTATGTCCCAGATGTCAAGGATTCGGGCATCTGTGGAAAGTGTGCCGAGGATCATCCAACTGCGCAATGCAAGGAAACTTCTGATGAGAATTTCTGCTGTATCAACTGCGGTGGTAAACATGTGGCTTGGTTTAAGGGTTGCCGGGTTTACAAAACCAAAACTGATGAGCGCTGGCCAAAAATCAATACTGCTATACGCACTAATAGAAACCAGAGTAATCGGCAACACTTTGTTCCTGCAGCCGTAGTGTGTGGAAGCTTTTCATATGCAGATTCGGTTCGTACAGGACTAAGAAAAACTGAACCAGGATCTGCCACTTCTAACCGCCAGCACCAGGATGAGTCTTGGAAACATATACCCCCCAACAGAACAACGAAGCTGCAGGTGCAGCAAAAGTTGCACTCTCCAAGCTATGTTTAAGGAGCTGCAGGAGACAAATACGTTCCTGTAGGAAATGTGTATGAGTCTTCTGAACGCCAAAAAATGATGCCTCGTTCACTTGGTCTCGGATTATGGAATGCCCAGTGCTCTCTGGGCATGTTGCGGAGCTCAAGCAGTTTCTAGCTGAGCATAATATAGATGTTATGCTTATTACTGAGACTTGGCTGCAAACGGGAGTTTCCACCTTTATACCTGGCTACAATATCCACAAAGCAGACCACCCTACCAATAGTCCAAGAGGAGGATCGGCGGAGTTAGTAAAGCAAGATATCCATACGCAGATTAAGGTGAAAGTTTTGTCGCACTCGGGATCCAATCGTGGATAGGGTATATCTGGTACTCCAAAAGCAGAAGGAAACTGACCGATTGTTACCAGATGTTTCCACTGATGTTAGCTTAAGACACTCACTGTGGACTCTGACTAAAAGATATAAGCAGCAAGCCGCTCCAAGGTTCCCGATCATGAAGAGTGATGGATCCTGGGCTAGATCCCCAAAGGAACGAGCACGGGCTTTTGCCGAGAACTTGGAGACACGCTTTCAAACTTTCAATACCAGCTCGACAAGTAGGAAATGAAAGGTTCAACTGGTGGTTGGTAGTCCCGATCAGCCTAGTCCCCCACTTGCCCCCTTGCAGAAAGTTTCGGCACACATTAATGGCCTAAAAACTAGGAAGCCTCCAGGCGAAGATGGCCTGGACAACTTCACACGTAAGGCTATGCCGATCAAAGCAGTGCTCTTCTTAGTCCTCATCTTTAATGCAGTACTGAGAATGGGGCATGTTCCAATTCAATGGAAGAAGGCGAGGATTTGTATGATCCATTAGACTGGAAAGAGCCCTTCCTCTTTAGACTCTTACAGGCCAATAAGCTTGCTGACCACGGTTACCAAACTCTTTGAAAATTGCTTGCTTACGCGCCTATTGTCTGTTGAAAGGATCAAGCAGAAAATTCCTCCCTTCCAGTTTGGATTCCGAAAATCCCATGGAACACCGGAACAACTGAAAAGGGTGGTAAATTTCATCCTTGAGGCGTTCGAGGCCAAAGAGTACGTGATGGCGGCGTTTCTGGATATAAGGCAGTCCTTCGACAGAGTTTGACATAAAAGTCTGCTCAGCAAAATTAAGCCACTCTTGCCGCCTCAACTATACTTGCAAGTGCGCAGCTATCTTACTGATCGATCCTTCTCGGTAGTACTAGATGGCGTGGAATGCAGCGTCAGGGCAATTGGAGCTGGAGTTCCTCAGGGAAATGTGTTGGGGCCCACTCTTTATAACCTTCTCACTCAAGATATGCGCACTGGTTCTTCACTCGCTCTTGTGGACCCACAGGACCTCATAGCCACTTTCGCTGACAACACAGCGATCCTGGCTAGAAATAAATGCATCTATGAAGCCACGGATATCCTGCAACAATACCTGCATGACTACGAGATGTGCACAAAGCGGTGCAACATTGTCATCAACACAAGCAAGTGTGCCAACGTGACCTTCGCTCTACGTAGGTATGTTTGCCCGGGTATCTTCCTGTAGGAGGAACTGTTTGAGCACCACAACAGCTATAAATACTTGGGAGTGCACTTGGACATATGCTTGACCTTTAGTAAACACATTTCCAGCATTACTGGATCACTCAGAGATAGAGTAAACAAACTCAGATGGCTCCTAAACAGCAAAAACAAACTGTCGCTGAGAAACAAGGTAACAATATATAAGACCTGTATTGCTCCTACCTGGCGTTACGGATTGCAGGTTTATGGAATCGCTGCTAAAACGTCTCTTACAAAAATTCGAGTGCTTCAAGCAAAAACGTTACGGGTGATGACTGGTGTCCCCTGGTACATGCGTTCTGCTAACATTGAAAGAGACATTGGTGTACCCAAAGTTGGCAACATCTTAAATAGCCAGGCCGCAGACTACCTAGTTAGGCTTCGATCCCACTCAAACCCTTTAACAAGGCGACTCCTAAAGCGGGGCAAAAAAGCAGGGGTCAGAATGCGTAAGCGGTTACAGAGGCCACATCCAATTGACCTTGCATCTAGGCTTTTTTAAGTTTTGTATGTATTCAGACTTAATCTTAGATTAGGTTGCCTTAGTATTTATTCTATTAATTTTAATTTTAATTGATTATATAATAATAACAGTACAATCAAATATATCATAATAAGAAAAAAAAAAAATTACTGAAATCAATGTAAATAACATTTTAGATCGAAATCCCATAATGACAAGAGAAGTAATTTTAAAAAGGTTAGTGGTGGTAGATCTATATTTCACGAACCCGTACTGGCAGGGTGAAATTATGGATCTACACAGATGTTGAAATTGAGAAGTTATTAATTTCTAAAAAATCTTATGAATAGCAGACAACTTAGAAATAACTCTATAGTTCTCGACGCTAGACTTTTTTCCTTTTTTTATGGAAAGGAATAATAAATAATTCTTTTCAAATGTTAGGGAAAGCACAACTCCACGGACAACTTAAAAAGAATTAACAATGGCTTTAAGATACCTTCAGCAAAGTACCTAAGCACACGGCTTGGTTCTCCATAAGTTCCCGGTGAAAATACAGGCTTAATGGCCTTTAAGTCAAGTAGAAGCGAACTTTCAGTTATTAAAGGCCCAAAAATACAATTGGAGTTATTTACATGATAAGGATAAGGCGAAACCATTTGATAAGGTTGTGAACTATAAGTCATTTAAAAAACTCTGCAAAAAGATCGGCAATAACCTGATCAGTCAACTGACGTTTTTTCAAAAAAAAAAACGGTTGATGGAAGTGTTGATGACGCATTAACGAAGTTATAAAACTTTTTAGGATCTGAGACTTTAACCTACAGCTTCTAAGGTAGCTGTTATTGCAATGTATATTAAATTTACAGAAGCTAGATCGGGCAGTCAAATATCGAGAGAAATCCAAGAATGAGCTTTCTATTTTTCAAGTTTATAAGATCCGGCGTAAACCACTCAGGATTGTTAGACCTACGTGGTTTAACCAACGGGACACAAGTATCAAATAATAAGTTTAAAGTAGAATAAAAAAATTGAATTGCTCCATCCAAATCTCTACACAAGTAAAGCTGAGACCAGTCAGTTTAGGATAGAAGCTGAGCGAGTTTAGTAAAATCGTTTTTCCGAAATTGACGAACTCGCTCTGTAGGTTACTACTTGGGCTTAGCACCCTAGCAGGTAAATCAATCAACACCTCCAAATTTGGGTTGAAAGGATCTTCAGAAACTAAAGCATTCTTACATGATTTTTTGTGTAAGTGTGTGTGTGTATGCAAGTGTACGAAAATGCGATGGAAAATTTTGGTCTGGTTACAGGGAGTTTTGTAGTCGGGTATACTCGACTATAGCGTTCTTACTTGTTGAATTCTGAATTTGATATTAATGGATATTTTTTGTTCGTGACTCGCGAACAGTGCCGATAGACCGGATTTTTTTTGTTTTAGCTTAAAAGGATACCAAAAAAAAAGTGGTCGGCAGGTCTGGGAATATTGTGCAATAGTTCAAGAAAGACTATGGATTCAAGCGGCATACGTGATATCTCCGCAATGACACCTTTTGCTCTGCAGTAGGTATCGAATTGATATAAGTAACCACAGCTGCCTGCAAGCATCTAATTTTTAAAGCCAGGCCTCTCAGATTTTCCTCTGATATATTGCTTCGATTGATGGCTGCCATAATATTGTATCATTGCTTCATCAATCGACAGCTTTTCATGCCTATAGCCAAACGAACGGAAAAATTTGTTAGAAAGCATTATTATCAAGGGACTTTCTTTTTACACTATGTTCCCGAAGGGAAAAATAGTATATTGGGTTTGAGAAATGTCCGTCTGTCCGTCTGTCCGTATGAACGCATGTTTTTTGCCTTTATCTTTGAGCTAGAGCAACCAAATTTAGTACACATGTTGGTGTATATCGTCAATTTATAAAGTGTCAAGATCAGCCCCCCACCACCACCCCCTCCCACAAAATTTGGGGAAAACCTGTATCTTCCACGTTTTTAAAGCTAGAGTCACCAAATTTGGCATACACACTAAAGTTGAGATTCCTGACAGATCTGCATCAAAAATTTTTGGACCCCACCATCCCCACAGCCCCAATGGAGCAAAACCTATATCTGCCACATCAGTAGAGCTAGAGTCACCAAATTTGGCAGACAGACTAATGTTGATCCCCTGGATAAAACTGCATCAAAATTTTTTGGACCCCCTCACCCCCACCCCCCCCAATGGAGCAAAACCTATTTCTCCCACACCAGTAAAGCTAGAGTCACCATATTTGGCATACAGACTAATGTTGACCCCCTGGATAAAACTGCATCAAAACTTTTTGGACCCCACACCCCCACCCCCCCAATAGAGCAAAACCTATATCTCCCACACCAGTAAAGCTAGAGTCACCAAATTTGGCATACAGACTAATGTTGACCCCCTGGAAAAATCTGCTTCAAAAATATTCTGGACAAAATTCATAACAATTTAGTCGTTGTACCCAAACGAGTAAACTTCATTTTGAACTCACCTAGTAAATTCAATATTAATTTTTATACTATGTTCCCGAAGTAGTATATTGGGTTTGCGAACAATGTCAGTCTGTCCGTATAATCGCAAATTGTTTGCCTTTATTTTTGAGCTAGAGCAATAGTGAGTAGAAGAGCTAAAACAAAGCGAATTTCCGATTACCGTTATGCGTTATCTCAACACACCCAGCGGGAAATTTCGCGATTACTTCATCGATTCCCAGTCGCTTACTTGGAAGCTGGAAGCACTTCCCAGCCTATGTAAATTGCGATTACAACGCTGATTACATTTGTATGAGCGTGGCCGCGTTTTCTAGCAGTCGCGTACACATCACAGATTACTAGGGTAGCGACGTTGTGTGTAATTCAATTACTGTCCACCATGCTGCTTACCTTTTCATAAATGTAAGCGCTTACTTTTATTTAAAAGTAATTCCTCACTTTTCTATAAATGTAAGCAGCATTATGGCATAAAAGTAAGCGGAAAATTATCAAGTTTTCCCCAAATAAAAACAGTTGATTTGTTTAATATTTGAACATTTAATTATTGCTAAGTATATTGTATTTGATTTATTTAAATTATTTTTGCGGATTTTTTTTGTGCCCCGAATTCCGGTAATTTACTCCGCCTCAGTGTACCCATCTTTTTAGAATATCTGCGTATACATGTTCATAGTATATTAAAAAAAAATTCATGATTAATATATGCATAAGTAATTACCGTTTTCCAAGTTGGTGGCGTAATGTGTATTTTCAAGTGAATTTTTAACTCTGCACTTCCACTTCAGTTTAACTCTAAAATCGAACTAAATTAAAAGACGCATGCACAGACAAATGACAATGTAAAGCAAATTACAAAAAATTTGGCCACCAACTTACTGCAGTTGTCGGTTATTTCGTTCTTACACCATATTAAAAAAAAGGGAAGGCACTATAATTTTTAAATCTCTTTTAACGTTGTCTTCCTGTACACAAATCGGCCGGTCAAGCAGTGAACGTTTCATCAGGTTGGCTGAGACCTGTACACAAATCTGCCGGTTCAGCAGCGACAGTTTCATCAACTGAGCGCTAGCTCACATATCGGCCGGTCAAGCAGCGAACATTTCATCGGGTTGACCGAGATCTGCGCACAAATCTGCTGGGCTAGAAGCGACAGCTTCATAGACTTCGATGGCAGCACAACAAATCTGACGGCGAAGCATCAGAATATTCATCAATGCACACAAAACTGCCGGAAAGCATTGCTAATTTCATCATATACCAAACGGAGCACTCGGGCGATTTCCTGCTGGGCAGCTTATATGATATTGCTTATTAGGATTGCCAAAATTGTTTTCCTACTTTGAAATACAGCTATGTGAATATGGTCAATTTTCTGTACCCAACCAGGTACAGTGGCAGGGAATGGGTTAACTGCAACACAAATACCTTACTAAAGATCACAAAAGCAATACTAATATTAAAAATTGATTATGAACTTTCACAAGAACTAACCTTAACAAACATTGTTGACATTGGAGCCTTTCGCTCAACACCCATAAACAATATCCTCTATGAATCCAACATCCCCACAATTGAGCTTAAGCGCGACTATCTGACACCCAAAAAACTCTCATAAGCCCTGCTAAACTCCAAAAATACACCCATCCACAAATTCATAAAAATAAACAGATTCAACAAAGCAATAAACACTCATCATTGACATTACAACACAACTCTACATACTCTATGACCTACATACCTCTCTATACTTATGCGAAAGAAACACAAAAATTACAACAGAGCACATTCAAAATTCATGCCCAGGTCTAGCAAATATTCGCAAAACACCGATCCCATCAACTACCTAACCAACCCCAATCCAGAAGACATTAAAAAGAAGTAAGAACGTTGCAGTCGGACGCACCCGACTGAAGAATACTCTGTTCCCAGTCCTGTATAAATTGGATATTTATGGGTTCGGAAAGAGACACGAAAAAAACAGTTGTCTGTATGTCAAATATAAATATAGATTTTGCTCACCAAATTTGGAATATAGATTCGTGTATAGCGGGAGCAGGTCAAGTTTATTTTGGATATTCCCCCCCCATTCCCCCGCTATTCGATAAAAACCATTTTGCAGTAGCAATTTTCAAGATATATCCTTGGGATTTGGCATGTAGAAACGTTAGTCACTCTTGATCTACTGTCCAAATTTCAAGATGATCGGATAATAAAACCCGGTAGTTATTCAACATATAAGGTTCAGTGGTGCAGCGCGGGGGGAAGAAGCAGCACAGCCAACACTTAAAATGACTCGCTTGCGCTGTCGCTTGAGATGGCGCTTGCGTTATCGCCTTCGCTGTCGCTTGTGATGTTGCTTGTGTGTGTGCGTCTTTGTGTATGAGTGTATATGTGTAAGTGTACGAGAATGCGATCGGAAATTTTTGACCTGAGTACAGGGAGCTTTGTAGTCAGGTATACTCGACTATAGCATTCCTACTTGTTTTTTTTTATAAAAATTGTTTATTCATGTATACACCCTTAGCAAACACTTGAAACCGAAGTAAAAAAATTCTTCAAAAAAGCTGACTATATTTGGTCAGTATGATTAACAACGCTAAAAGGGTCGGCTCAGCACGCCGAAGATCGTTCTTAATAAATTAATTTTGAATTCATTTTATAAATCATCATAGTATACAATGTGCTTTTTCAATTATGTCATTAATTTTGATATTTCTTTTCCTGTTTTACACAGCAACTGTGTTAAACAAGCCGCCCAAGTTGCAACACACGCTTACACCGCGTTGCTCACAACTTTTCCTAAATTACAATCACTTAGAACACTTTTAGTAGACATTATGCAGTCATTATAGTCTTCCATCTAATTTACATGCTATTTAAATTATGTTGCCAGCCACGTTCATGCTACCCAACCAATATGGAGCAGCTTCATCAAATGCCATGGCTGTACTTTGTCCTACTCCGGCTTTGTACTGAGTTGCTGCCACTATTCAGCGTCCTTTCTGTTCAAAGTTGCAGCAGATGCTGCCGTAGCTACATTGTAAAAACTTTTATAGGGAATAGCGTCAGCTGTAGCCCTGTCAGCTGGGTGGTCCTTGGCTTAGCAGCACTGAATGCAACTGCATATAATTTCGCCAATAAAATTTTGAAGTGCGGGGCACGGTAAATGGCTTCCTATCCTATTCTATCAGTAGCTTTATCTGCCTGTAAGCTTTTACAATAAAAATGAATTAAATGCAATGAAGTAGCAGCGTTGCTCGCCGTGTTGCCTGTCCTGCTACTCACATCCTTGCTGGTGCTTTCGGCGCGCAAATTGTTGCAACAAAGTAAAACTGGGCGCTGCTGGAGCCAGCAACTGGTGTCAGATATTGTTGGGATAGCTCAGGTGCGAGTTAGGTATAAAATACAGGCAGTAGTACATAGATTCGTTTACTCAGCTCTCACCTTAGTTGCGACTCCCGCTTGCACAGCCTGCTGCATATAATGGCAATTTGTAGTCGTGGGCAGAAGCCTCATGCAAATTGCGTGGCTTATAGTTTATCAAGCGCAACTGCTTTTCCGTTAAAACATTTTCAAGGAGCAAAGGTTTCCCAAATTTGTAAGTTTCCGTAAACTGCGTTGGCGGGTGTTTGAGTTAATATGAGGCATTGTTGCCTTTGTTGTGACTTTAAAGATGCCAAGCGAGCTTTTGGTTACTTTAAATAAAACAAGAAAGATTATTGCAGTCGGAATGTCCCTACTGTTATTGCTTCCTGTACCCATAAAATGCGAAAAAGGGGGTACTAAATCTGTGCAAATTTATGTAACAGGCAGAAGGAGACATCTCCGACGCTAAAGAGTATATATATTCTTGATCAGTATCAAAATAGATTTCGATTTGGCCATGTCCGTCTGACCGTCCGTATGTATAAACGCGTCGATCTCAGCAACTTTAAGAACTAGAGACACCAAATTTGGAACGTAGGTTCCTGTGTACCATACGCCGATCAAGTTTGTTTTCGATCGTTTTTCGAGATATCTGAATCTTGCCCCGTCCCCCCAATTCGATCAAAACGTCTTACAGCTACAATTTTTCAGATATAACTATGGGATTTGGCATGTATAATACTTAAGTCACTCTGAATCTACTGTCCAAATTTCAAGTCGATCGGTTAATAAACACGCAATTTATTCAACAAGCAAAATTCAGTACTGCAGTGCGGGGAGAAGAAGAAGCCACTTAAAATGCCTCGCTTGCGCTGTCGCTTTTGCTGTGTATGTATGTGTCTTTATGTATGTGTGTGTCTATGCTTAAGTGTACGAAGATGCGATCGGAAATTTTCGACCTGGGTACAGGGAGTTTTATAGTCGGGTGTACTCGACTATAGCATTCTTACTTCTTTCTTATTGGTGTTGTTGTGCGTAAGTACAAATCAGCGTCAACAGTTTTAACCCTAGTGTGCCTTCTTTTTTATACCCTAGCAAAGGGTATTATAATTTTGTCTCGAAATGTGGTCATAAGGAGACGTCTCCGACCCAACAAAGTATATATATTCTGAATCAGCATGAAAAGCCGTGTCGATATAGCGATTTCCGTCTGTCCGTCTGTTTCTATGCGACACAATTTCATCGGATTATTAATAAGCAAAAACAACAACAACAAAATGAAAGAAATGAAGAAACTAATAAACAACAAGTAAGAATGCTCTAGTCGAGTATACCCGACTACGAAACTCCCCGTACCCAAGTCTAAACTTCCAATCATATGTTCGTCTCTTACGCATACACGCACACATACACAAAGCCGCACACACAAGCGACAGCAAGGCGACAGCGCTGCAGCGCAAGCAAGGCATTTTAAGTCGTGGCTGTGCTGCTTCTTCCCCCCTCGCTCCAGTACTGAATATTGATCGTTGAATAACTTCCGTGTTTATTATCCGATCGTCTTGAAATTTGGACAGTATATTAAGACTGACTAAAGTATTGTACATGCCAAATACCAAAGCTATATCTTTAAAACTGTGGCTGTAAAACGTTTAAATCGATTTGCGAGGGAACGGGGTAAGATATCAGAGATTGGAAACAAACTTGATCTGCGTATGGTATACAGGAACCTACATTTTAAATTTGGTGTCTCTAGCTCTTGTAGTTGCTGAGATCGACGCGTTCATACAGACGGACAGACGGACAGACGGACAGACAGACGGACATGGCCAAATCGAAATCTCTTTTGATACTGATCAAGAATATATATACTTTATAGGGTCGGAGATGTCTCCTTCTGCCTGTTACATACTTTTGCACAAATCCAATACCCCCTTTTTACCCATTTTATGGGTACAGGGAGTAAAAACACGCAACAACTAAATGAAATGGAGGAAACTTTAAAAAATATGGCGCACGTTCTTCAGCACCAGAACATACCAACTGTTCGCCCACAGCATTATATTGTACATTCACCACAATACCAAGCTCCACAATATAATCCGGCACCCTTCTACCAGCAGCAACCTCATCTTCATTTTATTCAGCAGCAGCCAACGCCCTATCACCAATTCTACCAGAATTACACAGTTTTACCCGACAAGGGACACTTCATAGATACGAAAGCGATTATCGCAAGCGATAGTTTTCAACTTCTTGACATTACGAATTAGTGACTTCCACGATTGAAAATGCTGGCTGGGATTCAACACAACAGCCACTCCTGAAACAACCACAACAACAGCAGCAACATTAGTGTTAAGCACATGTATTTTTAATATTAATACAATTTAAAATTTAAGTTACAAATAAAACTAAAACCAGAATATATGTACATGAGAAGAAACATGAAGTAACTTTTTATACTATTTTCCCGAAGGGAAAAATATTATATTGAGTTTGCGAAATGTCAGTCTGTCCGTATGAACGCAATTTTTTTGCCTTTATCTTTAAGCTATCGTCATAGATAAATCTATAAATTGAAGTCTTTCTGGCATGAGTCAAATTTTTGTACCGAGAGTATAAATTGTCTATTAAATTGTGATTTTTAATTTTAAAAAAGGATGGTGTCACGGCCATTGTTTGTTCAAAAGCTCTAACAAGAAATTAACGTTAACACAACCCAAAATAATTAGTGATCTTTCAGTTTAAAAGTTATGACATAAAATGTGTCCATTTATCCTATAGTGCAGCGCAAGCCACAACAAAAACAAATGTTAGAAATCGAGAGCGAGAGCGCGCCAAGCACTGCAGAGCATAAAGCCACCTAAGCAACCGAGAGCGAGAGCGCGCCAAGCGAAAACCCACTTGAAAAGCCACACCAAAAATTTCGTTGTTCATTCATTGTATGGACGTTGGATATCTTGTTATTTATATGATCTTTGTTTGAACGGTCGCGCTTTTATAAATTGATCATATTTGATTAAAATTCTAATTATACTATGTTCCCGAAGGGAAAAATAGTATATTGGGTTTTGGGATGTCGTGTGTGTGTGTGTGTGTGTGTGTGTGTGTGTGTGTGAGCGTTTTTTTTTTGTTTTTTTTGTGGGAGGAACAAATGGGGTACATGTGGGGGTGTTATGTGGGTTTGGGGCCCCCCCCCCCACCCCCCCCTTGGGGGGAAATTTTTTGGGTGAACCCCCCCCGGGGGGTGTTATGGGGGGGGGGGGGCGGTTTTACAATTGAAAGCATATTCGTACAGAGGGGGTATTTTTGAATGGCTTCTTATACTGTCAGGTAACAATTTAAATACGATTAAATTAATAATTCTTTGCAAATGCTGGTTGATTGCTAAACTAATCGATTTCTCAATTTGAGTGTATAAAATTCGCTATCGATAACCTTAATCAAATCAGCCGCGACTTACAGTTAATAAAATCGTAAATAAAGACATAGCCAATTGTAAGTCTCAAATTTCAATATTATTCATAATTAGAAGAATTATTAGTAGTTTAATTGGTAGTATTATTAGTAGGGGTGTAGAATCGTGTTCCACAGAAACACATTTCAATATTGTTGTATTTGTTGCATTTAATAATTGCATTTTAATATACGGCTGTAAAATACAAATCGTAAACTTTGCATGTAACTATTTTTAAAATAGTTGAGCTTACGATATAAATATTTTGCAATATTTTTTAAATTGCTTAAAATATTAGTACTTCCACATTAAAATATTTGCATGCTTCAAATATTATATGAACAGTTACTAATTATTAATTAAAATTTAATGCAAATTTATTGGTATAGTAATAAATTTATTATACACAAACAATTTAATTCATTCATTGCATTTAGTTGACATTACAAAAGTAGTAGAATAAGTTTTGTACAAAGCAAAATCAATTGAAATTGATTTCATAGATTTTAAAGTACATAACAAAATAGTCAATTTGTATATTGACTACTACTTCTATTACTACTACAAATACAAATTTGAATATAAATGGCGCAATAGTAACTCACAATATAGTTCCCATTATTGGCGATGGAGCTTGCCTCTTTTTTTCCTATATCATAAATGGCATGTGAGGAGAGTCCCAAATAAATATATGGGTGTTTGTATAGAAGGGGAAAAAAGGGGGGGAGGGGGGTTTGTTTAGTTAGAATGGAGGAGGGGGGGAGATAAAGTAAGAGGAGAGGGGGGGGGGGGGGGGGGGGGGGGGGGGGGGGAGGAAGGGGGGGGGGGGGGGGGGGGGCGGGGGGGGGGGGGGGGGGGGGGGGGGGGGGGGGGGGGGGGGGGGGGGGGGGGGAGGGGGAGAGGAGGGGAGGGAAAGGAAAAGAGGGGAAGGAGGAGAGTAGTGAATATATAATTAATTAGTGTATATAATAATTAATTATAATTAAATAGGATGGGGGGGGGGGGGGGGGGGGGGGGGGGGGGGGGGGGGGGGGGGGGGGGGGGGGGGGGGGGGGGGGGGGGGGGGGGGGGGGGGGGGGGGGGGGGGGGGGGGGGGGGGGGGGGGGGGGGGGGGGGGGGGGGGGGGGGGGGGGGGGGGGGGGGGGGGGGTGGGGGGGGGTGGGGGGGGGGGGGGGGGGGGGGGGGGGGGGGGTGGGGGGGTGTGGGGTGGGGGGTGGGGGGCATACAAGAATTTGTCAGCATAATACGCCAGCAAATAGTAGCCCATGTGGTTCAGCAATGGAATTGTTTTCAAGTTTATACTTTTGATCCTCAGGGTAATACCTATAGTACATCAATACTATATCAAAACTTAATGTTGCTGCCATACACTTTTGGTACCACATTTGAGTTAATGGCAGCAGGGGAAATATATTCAATTTGTTTTGAAGTTTTCCATAATACCAACATTCACATTAAAGTTGGATTAGAAGAAAATCCAGTAAAAAGATTGCGCTTTGCTGGCCATCTTATAAGTGGATTCTTCCACTCAAATTGAATCTCTGTCAGGTGTTCTAGATACACCCACTAAAAAACCATCTTTGCCAGTTAATGTAAAAAAGCCAACAAGGAACTTTCCTGCCTTTTCTGATAAAACCAAAAAGAAGCAGCGAATGCTGATATCTGAAAAATATCGTGATAAGCATCGTAAAGAACTCAAAGAAGCAGCAACAATATATCAGACCCAAAACCCTGTAATTTACCGCGCTGCAGCAGAAAAGTATTAGAGTCCAAACCCTGAAATTCACCGCGCTGCAGCAGAAAAGTATCAGAGTCAAAACTCTAAAATTAACCGCGCTGCAGCAGAAAGGTATCAGACCCAAAATCCTGAAATGCACAGAAGAGCTGTTAGACGCCATGCGCAGAATAGTCCTAACATACAAAAGGATAGGCTTTTGCTTCCATGGAAGGTAAAAGCAATGTCTGGTCTTAAGTACGATTCCGAAACGGCATACAACTCTGAAAAAGACACTCTCATTGCACAAGGTTCTATGAAAGTCAAATGTGATTTTTGTAATGCTCTCAAATGGAAAATGGAGTCAAAAGGAATGTGCTGTAAAAGTGGAAAGGTCAAACTTCCACCTTTTAAACCTTTACCTGAACCACTCAAAAGTTTAATATTGGGTGATCATCCCAATCATATACATTTTATTGATAATATTAGAGTAGCTGTAGTAGCTGCTTTCAAATGAGTTCTTTCGGTGGTAAGAGAATTATAAATAGAGGCTTCAATGCAACATTTAAAATGCAAGGTCAGGTTTACCATTTAATTGGTAGTATTTTGCCGGAGCTTGAACATGATCCAAAGTTTGTTCAAATCTATTTCGTTGGGTAAGATGAAAAAGAAGCACAACTAAGGTGCAAAAACATTCCTAATTTTTGAATTTGAATTAGTAAAAACGCTACAAGCTACAAGCTACAAGAGTGTTGCACACTCGTAACAGTTACATTCAAAATTTAAAAAGTACTCCTGAAAAAGTTCCTGTAGCTAACAATGAGTATAAATTTGTTATTAAGGCTGATAAAAAACCAATTAATTCTCATAGAGGTCGCTTTAATGCACTTGCAGTGAGGTAGCATTGTTAATAGTTGGACAGCAATTTGAAAAGCGAGATAGAATTATTGAAAAGCGCAATTATTTAAAATATCGTATCTCTGAATTGCAGAGTTCTTATGATGCTTTGCAATATCCTATTTTATGTTGTCGTAGGGAAGACGGATACTGTATTACGAAACCTCAACGTGACCCTCTTAAAAACACTGAATTGAAAACAACAAACAGCAATGTGCGAGACTCCCTTCAGGCTGTCGAAGAGTGTCAGTCCTGATTCCAAGAACTCCTGCAGTTCTGGTTCCAGATCTGCTGACTACTCTGCCTCCGCTACGGGAGACTTACAGCTACTCTACTCTTGGATGACCGACAACTCGAGCCGGCATGCCTCGTCCTACGGGTAGACTTTGCTCTCACCCACACTCCCCACCTACGGCCTCCCGATTCCTATTGGCAACCCCCGTTGAACCTGGGCAAGACTCAACCCGTATCAGTATCAGCATTGAGTTTTTATAGCAATAGACTCATGGTTCGGCAATCTTAACCCAATCATTTATTGTACTGCCGATCTCCTTTCAGTCAATTTTTGGTTGATATGTATGCCAAAATGGAAACAGAAAGACCAAATTTTACTCGAAATAGCCAAGCAAAACTAAGGGCAGAGAATATATATATCTTAAAGATGCGATATGAAGACAAGATACCGATCTTGCTCAACTTGGCCAAATGGTAATTTTACCATATTCTTTTACCGGCTCGCCACGATATATGTATTTTATATCCATAAAATACATTTGTAACGACTCAGGATGCCATGACATGTGTTCGTCATTACGGTCGACCAAATCTTTTTTGAACATTTATCTGCAATCCTAGATGGAAAGACATTCAAACTGCGTTATTACCTGGGCAAACCCCTCAAGACCGCCATGACATTATTGCTTTAATTTTTCACTTATAAGTCAAAGCAATAATGACCTCAATAGACAGGGGTGAAGTTTTTTGGAGATTACAGTGTTTTATGTACTCTGTAGAGTGGAAAAAGCGTGGCTTACCGCATATTCACATTTTACTTTGGTTAGAAAGATCTATTAGGCCAGATCAAATTGATTCAATTATCTGTAAAGAAATACCCCAAATGATGGTGGTTTGAAATTAATAGTAATAGCCTGTTTCCACGACAGCCAAATTATGTAACATCTCAAACAATCTGGATGATGGTGTTTCCACGGTCAAATGTGAAACTGTATACGAATTAGCCATTCGCCCGAAATAAATCAGCTGGTCGGCTTGATTTGATGCAATTTCTTACGAAAAGTGAAAAATATGGCAATTAATGGCAGAATAGTAGTAGATAGTTGCAATAAGTTTGTACAATTTAGATCCATTGGTGGATGACTGGGATGCGGAGATGGCAGAAATTTGCAATGAAATTGCGAGTGCGCACCTGTGAAGTGCACAAATTTCACTGCTCCCAAAAGGCGGTGTACCTTGTCAAAATGTAACTATTTCGAAGGTGCACCTCCGGATAAACCTTCCCTTTTAACCTCATCCTTACTAAATACAGAAATATTAAGATATAAGCAATTTACATTTTATTTTTAAAATTATTCGTCATTGTTTACCTTTTCCCCAGTTCATCGATAAACATCGTGAGTTCGATAAGAAAATACTAAAAAATGCCGGGGCGAATGGCATCATATTTAAAATATGACGAATTCGTCATTTTTTTTCTTATGGGATTTTCTACAGGAAAAATGTGTCATATTTCCAAAATCAAAAATATGACGAAAAATGTGAAAATATGATGTCGTGGAAACAGGCTATAATACTATTGATAATAGGTGGGTTGTACTCTATAATTGTTTACTCTCACGAACATTTGATATGCATATATAAATATAGAGTACTGTCACTCTGTAAAGTCCATAAAATACATTTGTAAATATGGGAATAAAGGAAGTGACCAAGCATCATTTACTCTCGAAAATCAAAATGATGAAGTTCTTATGTATGAAAGTGATAGTTATATTAGCAGTGCAGAAGCCGTATGGAGAATACTTGCGTTTCCTATACAGGAAAGGTTTCCAACTGTTACCCACATGGTTATACTATAGAAAATCGCCACCGAATTTTGTTTAATCCAAATGATCCGAATAAGTTACAAATAAATTTCATCAACCCACCTAAAACAACCCTATTAGCTTTTTTGAACCTTGCGAGAAAGATGAGCTTGCAAGAACTTTACTTTACGTTGAAGTGTCATCTTATTACACATGAAATAATATTAATTTTGAAAGAAGGAAATGCGGAATTAATGTAGCCAATTTTCCTGGAGTTAAAAAAGATAATGCTTTGGGTAGAGTGTACACAATACATCCTAATAACTGGCATTTTAAGTAAGACATTTCAGTTGGCGTGCAAAACATTAGGATTACTTGAAGATGATAGTCACTGGGAGATAACCATGGCAGAAGCCGCACTCTGTCAAGTTCCACTTAAATTACGAGAACTTTTAGCAATGCAGTATTTTGCCAATTGTCTGATGCTTTAAGCCTCTCAGCCTGACCGCAGGTGGTTATATTAACCATCATTTTATGGATAAAGTTTTTAATGACTGTCTAAGCTGTATTGAAGATATGGTTACGTCTTTAGGAGAGCAATGTTTGAAAGAATATGGACTGCCTCAACCAAGAAGATCTGATACAGAGATACCGAATAAGGATCATCTCAGAGAAATTAGCTATGATGACAATTCTTTAAGGGATATTGTTAATAGTTGTGAGAATTCTCTGACTGATGAGCAAAACAATGTATACATTAAAATATTGGAAAGTGTTGCTGCTGAAAAGGCGAAATGTTTTTCTCGGATGCCCCTGGTGGTACAGGTAAAACATTTTTACTCAATTTATTATTAGCCAAAGTTCGACAAAATGGGAAAATAGCCTTGGCTGTTGTTTTTTCTGGTATAGCTGCCACATTACTCAATGGAGTAAGAGCAGCACATTCTGCATTTAAACTTCCATTTAATTTAAGAAATGTAGATTTACCTCAGTGTTATATTTCTAAACAGAGTAATATAGGTAAGGGCCTTAAAGATTGCAAGCTCATTGTTGGGATGAATGCACTATGGCCCATAAAGGTGGGTTTGAAGCTTTGAATAAAACCCTAAACGATATTCCAGATAATACCCTTCTCATGGAAGGTATTACTGTTCTTTTAGCTAGAGATTTCCATCAAACACTGCCAATAATTGTCAGAGGAACAAGAGCAGAGACTTGTTGGCGTAGACTTACAGGAGGATTGTTTCTCATATGGACAGTTTTATGTGGCCCGTTCAAGAGTCAGTTCCTCCAAAGGTTTAATGATTTTTGCCCCTGATAAAAAGGCAAAAAACATTGTTCACAGAGAGATTCTACAACAAAAATAGTTTAATATTATGAAAATATTGTTTGTGGAATAAGTCTCTTGGAGGTAAAAGCGCGCGGAGTCCTCTACCTCTGCGGTTATTTGGAAACGAGGAAATAAATAATTATAAGAATTGAAATTAAATTAAATTGAATTAAATATATGTATGTAGTTAGGAAATGCGAGCAACGACGCGGGTATAAGCTAGTTACAGTATATGTCATTTGGAGATGCGGTACCTATCGAGAGGCGAGTTGGTGTGAGTGCGTTAGGAAAGTTCCCGTTAATGATTATATCGAAATTATCGCAAATACTCTATCGAGATATCTTACGATATTTATAATTTTATTTTGATAAGTTACTTAGGAAATAGCAAAGCAAGCCTTAGCCATGGCTGTAAGGCGTAGCATTGAAGACTTGTTAACCCTATCTGGCATTGCTTATGAGGCTGTATCATGCACCATATGTAATGACAAATTTGTATACTATATTCCCCAATGGAAAATAGTATATTGGGTTTGCAAAATGTCCGTCTGTTCGTCTGTCCATCCGTCCGTCTGTTCGTCTGTCCATCCGTCCGTCTGCCCGAATGAACGCCATTTTTTTCCACACCCTTGAAGCTAGAGCAACCAAACTTGGTACACCTGTTGGTGTATATCCTAAATTTATGAAAAGTCTGCCCAAAAATTTGGGGATACCATGTATCTTCCACATTTTTAAAGCTATAGTCATCAAATTTGGCATATACACTAGCGTTGAGATTCCTGGCAGATCTGCATCAAATTTGTTGATACCCCCAACCACCTCCCCTTAATGGCTAGAGTCACCAAATTTGGCATACAGACTAATGTTGACCGTCTGGACAAATCTGCATCAAAATTGTTTGCACCCCTCCACCCCCTCCCCCGCAAAGGAGCAAAATCTATATCTCCCAAACCTGTACAGGTAGAGTCATCATATTGGACATACAGACTGCTGTTTTATTCGCGTCTCTTTCAGAACCCACGAATAACCAAATTATATTGGACTGGGAACATAGTTCTGCAGTCGGGTGCGTCCGTAAGTAACTTTCTTACTATTTTTTTACTGAGACAGCCTGTAAACTTAAATTTCACAAACAGTGTCTGTTAGATTGGCTAGGTTATAACGAGAGCTGCCCAATTTGTAGACAGCCCTGCACGCACTCACAGATACACAGTAATGAAAACTAATCGATACAATGAATGGTTATTCTGTTGATCGTTCGGATAGGATATCTAATGTAATATCCAATTGGCGAATTAAATTCTCTGGTGCGGCAAATTAAATCCCTATCGAAGATTTTATTTACAGAGTTAACTGTCTCACGTCGCTATATTTTAGTTGAAATTTTGAGATCTTGTATCAATTTGCAAACCTATTGATTTCAGGACCTGCCTTTACGGCATATGAATTGGTTCGAGTTAAGTAATCGCTTACGAGGGAGATTTCAAGATCAGCGAACACCAAATTTGGCAATTTTGCGCAAAGAATGTCATCGTCATGAGGAATTCTTCCGCAACATAGAGGCACGCTCACGGCAGCCGGCAAACTCAACATACATATATATACGCGCTCGCTCATACACACCAGTTGCCCAGGAATTAGGGCGCAGGCGGGAAAGGGAAAAGGAGTTGGCGAGCAGCGATCAAGTGCGTGTTCAACAATAAGGTCAGAGTAGTCGCCCTGAGAGTAGAAAAGTGGACGAAAGTGTGCGCTTGCGATAAATAAAAAAGACTCATGTACACAGAGATCAACGGGATCGCCGAAACGGGGCCTTTGGCGAATTTGACAATATTGGGCAGCGCGCAATAACTCGACAATCAGAGCGGAGGCAGCAGGACGTGAGGAGGAGGATTTCGACGGTGCGGTTAGGGCAATTTATTGTTTATAAATAAAATAAAAACCAAAAACCTCGCTTCTACCTCGCTCATATACGCTTTCGCTTTTTATTCGCAACGGACGTGTTTTTATACTATGTTCCCGAAGGGAAAAATAGTATATTGGGTTTGCGAAATGTCCGTCTGTCCGTCTGTCCGTATGAACGCAATTTTTTTGCCTTTATCTTTGAGCTAGAGCAACCAAATTTGGTACACATATTGGTGTATATCGTCAGTTTATAAAGTGTCAAGATCAGCGTTCACTTATTACTCTCGCGTGCCTGTATCGTTGGTGTTGGTTACGGTTAATCTCTTGGTTTGATTCCGTTGTGATTTCGGTCGCCGCGCCCGCGCTTTGAATTTTTGTTAGTTGGTGTTGTTGTGTGTAAGTACAGATCAACGTCAACATATTTAACCCTAGAGTGCCTTCTTTTCTGTTTTTACGTTTCTTTTTGTGCAGTGTTTTTATTTTTGTTCTTTTTTTTCTATATTTAATTACATTTTTTCTTTAAATTCAATTATGGTTGTCTGTTGTAATAAACAAGAAAGCATAGCAAATACCGACACAAACTACCAGGCAAACTTCACTGTCCGCACTACACAGCAGCCACCCGCACCGCGGGAGTTGTCGTGGGCCTCCCCCCCCCCCGCAGACTTCTGTATCGGTTTTTCCCGGGGAGATAAGGGGGCCCCCATTTAGGGGGTGTAGTGGCGGGGGACGGATCACAAAACCCCCCCTACGACCACCTACCCTGGTGTCTCTCGCCCTCTTTGCGGCGTCCGTCTCACGACACACCGCCATCTTTTCCAATATATTATTTGCCTGTTACATAGTTTTGCACAAATCCAATACCCCCTTTTTACCCATTTTATGGGTACAGGGAGTAAAAATGCCAGGTTAGAGCTAACGTTATAATGGGTTGTGTTTGCTGCTGGCTATGTGACAATGTGTCACATGAAAAATGTGCTGGCCTTAACGGCCGAATTATAGACCAGATTGAGTCAAAATCTGGTTTTAAGTGGACATGCGTATCGTGTAGGGAGGTGAAAAGGGATATTATGGGATTCATGCGGTATACTAAAAAAGGCTTTGGAGATACTTTCGCGCGGTTTAAAAACTGTTCGAAGGTTTCTCAGATTTGGAGAGAGATTTTAAAAGTATGAAACGTTTAAATGAGTCTACAAAACGAAAAAAGCCAATTTTAGGTTGTCTATTGGCCCAAATGAACTTACACTTCCCACACACATATCCACTACATCCGCTACTGATAGAAATGTTGAACTTATTAATTTATCGTCTCCTTCTACTTATATTTTAATCAGAAGTGACGAGAACAGCATCGCGCCCATGGATGTTGTTCGTTCTGACCCCGAAGAGGTTCTTGATTAGGTGATTGCTAGCACTGTTGATGCAGGTCAACAACCTAGCGCCAATAGTGCCAGTGAATCACTCGAATTATCTGGTCAATCGACCATTGTTACGGCTCCATTGGATGCTCATGCTATGGTTGCTAATACGACCCTTGTAGGAGTTCCACCACGGAAACAAATTTTTGTTTCTAGGCTTGCCCCTGATACTACATCTGACGATGTTAAGGCCTTTATACAGCCCAAATCATATTCTATATTACGGTGGAAAAATTTCAATTCTACATATGCTCGGGAAATTTCGTCATTCAAAATAAGTGTTCCTGCCGAATACTTTAACAATATTTGTCCTAAAGAGTTTTGGCCGGATCAGTTAATAATTAAAGAATACACTGTAAAAAAGAAAAATCGGCCTCCGGTTTCACTTCCTTCTTCTGGTAGTAGTTCGAATCCACCTCTTGTAGTATCTGATAGTTCAAAAAACTAACATCCCTCTCACTGGGCTATCAGAATGTAAGAGGTCTTTGTAGTAAACTTAGTAATCTTTATCTAAATAGCCTTTCCATGTCGTTGCCTTTTCTGAAACATGGTTAAGGCCCGACATTCTTAATTCTGAAATTCTTTGTAATAAATTCTCTATAATATATAGAAAAGATCGCACTCATCGTCGCGGTGGTGGTGTACTTATTGCTGTTGACGTTGATTTGTCTTCCGAGATAGTAATAACTGATAGTTCTGTAGATATTGAATTTATTGCTGTTAAACTTAGTTTTTGTGGTGTTTGTTTTTTTATTACTTGTTCGTATATACCACCTTCTTCAGATTTATCTGTTTATTCTTCCCATGCTTCTGCTATACATTCTGTCTCATCTATGCTTTCTGATCGTGATTTTCTTGTAGTTCTTGGTGATTTTAATATTGCCGGAGCTACCTGGATTTCTAGTCCTGATTCCAGTGTGTTGACTCCCACGACTCAGCACGATCTTATTGATAATTTGTTTGGGATGTCATTGTGTCGAATCAATGGTATCCCAAATTCTTTACTTCAAGTGCTTGATCTTATTTTTGTCTTGGATTCCTCCTTCTATTCTGTCTCCCGTACTGTACCCATATCCACTCCTGAAGATCCTTACCACCCATCTTTGGAAGTGTTGATTGACTTACCAGCCAGGGTGCCAAGCACACGTAAAAAACTTGCTGAGCGAGTTCGTCAATTTCGGAAAACCGATTTTACTAAACTCGCTCAGCTCCTATCTCAGACTGACTGGTCCCAGCTGTACATGTGTAGAGATATTGATTGTGCAATCGAATATTTTTATGTTACTTTAAATTCATTATTTGATTCCTATGTCCCGTTTTGTAACCCTCATAGGTCTAACAAACCTGTGTGGTTTACACGTGGTTTGATAAATGTAAAAAATAGAATGTCGAGATTGTACAAAAAGTTCAAGGAATCTGGCTCTTCCTCGGACTTCTCTCGCTATTTGATTGCCCGATCTAACTTCTCTGCACTTAATTTACACTGATATAACAACTTCCTCAGGAGCTGTAGGTTACAGTTTCAGCGGGATCCTAGAAGGTTTTATAACTTCGTTAATGCGAAGCGTGGGTCATCAACACTTCCATCAACTGTATTTTTTGATAAAAAGACAGCTGACTCAGATCAGGCTATCGCCGATCTTTTTGCCGAATTTTTTCAAACGACTTATAGTTCACAACCTTATCAATTAGTTTTGCCTTATCCTTATCAGGTAATTAACTCCAATTGCATTTTTGTGCCTTTAATCACTGAAAGCTCGCTTCAACGTGATTTGAAGGCTATTAAGCCCGTATTTTCACCGGGACCTGATGGAGTACCAGGCTGCGTGCTCAAGTACTGTGCTGAAGGTATTTTTAAGCCATTATATTTTCTTTTTAAATTGTCCGTGGAGTTGTGCTCTTTCCCCAATATTTGGAAAGAGTCATTTATTATTCCTCTCCATAAAAAAGGAAACAAGTCCAATGTTGAGAACTATAGAGGTATTTCTAAGTTGTCTGCTATTGCTAAGATTTTTGAGAAATTAATAACTTCTCAACTTCAACATTTATGTAGATCTATAATTTCACCCTGCCAGCATGGCTTTGTGAAATATGGATCTACTACCACTAACCAATTGGAATTCACTACTCTTGTTATTAAAGGATTTCAATCTAAAATGCAAACAGATGTTATTTACACTGATTTCAGTAAGGCTTTTGACTCTGTTAATCATTCTCTTTTACTTCACAAACTTCATCTTCTGGGATTTCCAAATAACTTAATTCTTTGGATCTCCAACTATTTAACTCTTAGAACCCAAAAGGTTTATTTCAAAGGCTTAGTCTCTAAGTCTGTTCAAGTTACTTCCGGAGTACCACAAGGAAGTCATCTTGGCCCCTTATTATTTACTCTGTTCATAAATGACCTTCCTTCTGTCGTAAATTACTCTCGGGTGCTGATGTATGCCGATGATGTTAAACTTTGTCTGTCATCTACTGATTTCCTGTCTGGTCAAAGGTTGCAAACTGATCTTGACAGTTTTCAAGCCTGGTGTCGGGTAAATTTATTAAATCTTAATTGTGGTAAGTGTAACGTAATGTCATTTTACAGAAGAATGCCCTTTTTCAACAATTATATTCTTAATGGTAAGCCCCTTCTTCGAATTGAGTCGGTTGATGATTTGGGTATTCTTTTAGATCCCAAACTTAAGTTTGATAAGCATATCTTTTCCACCGCAGTGCCTTTGGTGTCCTAGGTTTCATTAAGCGTTGGTCGAAAGAATTTAACGATCTCTACATTACTAAAACTCTTTATACTTCTCTTGTGCGACCTATTCTTGAATATGGGTCTTGTATTTGGTGTCCCCAATACAGGATTCATCAGGATAGATTAGAATCGGTACAAAACCAATTTCTGCTCTTTGCACTCCGGGGTCTTAACTGGAATCCTAATACTCGCTTACCTTCTTATCGTAGTAGACTCTTACTAATAAATCTGCCTTCTCTTTCTGATCGTAGAACCATGCTTGGTGTAATTTTCTTACATAAACTAATTCATGGGGAAATTGATTCTTCTGAATTAATCAGCCAAATTAGTTTTGCAGTTCCGATCAGAAGTTCTAGAAATTTTCTTCCTCTTTCTCTTCAAACTTGTAGTTCTAATTATGCTATTCATAACCCATTTCGAATCTTATGTTCTAACTATAACAATCTTTTCCATTTAGTAAGTAATGCTACTTCAATTTCTACACTTAGAACTTTACTCTTACGCTACTTATGTAATCCTTAGAGTCTTTTTGTATAATGTTATTTTTGTATTTAGTTTGTATTTTCATTGTCCGCGGTCTTCCGCTACCGTACGTTATCGGTTGGGAGGGAGGCGGGTTGCATTTATGCTTGGGTCCGCGCGTTAACAAGCCCGTGCTTGGTGTCGGTGGGCCACTTGTATGTACTGTTCGTTAGTACATCAACGTCCGAAAGATACCCCTCTTCTGCACAGTGTCTTGCGTTCTACCTTGCTCGTCAGCAACTGTCTGACTCTGACGCACGTCCCAGGCCATCATCTTCGTCTGGAGTAGGATTTTTATCTTCTTTATCAATGAATGCGTACGCATCTGATACTGGCAGTGCTAATACTATAAGAGAGGGGAATTTCTCTATCTAAGTCTCCACTTCTAAGATCGCTTACCATTAATGACAATACCACGCCCGTCGATCCCAACTTCTAGTAATCGTTTCTCAATGCTCCAGCAAGACTCTGATGACGATACGATGCACCATGACCCTGACGTTAAATCCCAGCTCCCAGTAATTGTCTCGGTTGACCCCCAACCGAGGCCTTAGTTTCAATGATTCTTAAGCCAGGCAAATCAGTTGACTCTCCGGAATCGTATCGACCGATTAGCCTACTTCCTACCTTCGGCAAAGTCTGAGCGCATTATCCTCTCTAAATTGCTCATTGAATTTAAAGATACTGAAGCTATTCATAACCACCAATTTAGTTTTCGGCCTCATCACGGAACCACAGAGCAGCTCATAGAGTGCTTGACAGGATTTTAGAGTGCTTTATGGAGAAACAGTACGGCGCGACTGTCTTCTTTGATATGCAGCAGGTATTTGATAGAGTCTGGCATGACGGATTGCTATTCAAGCTTAAGCGATTGACTACTGTTCCGCACTTTAGGCTGATTACGTAGTGGCTTTGGGAGAGATATTTCTCAGTCCAAATAAATGGATGTCTCTCGTCCTTCGGACCGATCAGAACCGGAGTCCCCCAAGGCAGCGCTTTGAGCCCTACACTCTATAACATTTTTACAAGCGGTAAGCCATTAATAGCAGTATACTGGCGACCTATGCAGATGACACTACCGCCATTTGGTTCAGCGTCTCCCATGCAACAGCAAGCCGACGCATAGTGGCGCCTTTGCCAAGGCACGTGGCACAAATCAAAAAGCTTATGGTGAGCAAATGTATAACGGCAAATGCATTTTGATAGACAATTGCCTCTTGTTTATGAATGCGACTATTTTTTTGGATTTGGTTCATCTGTATTGTGTAAAATTTTAAGGCAAATTTCTGGTGGCTTTCCTTTTGCTAGGAATAAGGACATAATAAGGCACCTTGGGATTGCCCCATTAATTGATGTATTAACCTCTATGGCTGTTCGACAAAATGATAGACACGCCAATCATGTAAATCCTTTGGCCAGTGCACTTAATTTTGACGTTAGCAATCCAAGACTCAGGAAACTCAAGCTCTCATTCCTTAAGCAGCTACTAAGGAGCAGTCTCGCAAGCGCTCACGGTGGGCTTATAGTCCAGCCTTGCCATCAGCCAACTCCAGTCAGGACAGCTTGAGATATTATAGTGGTAAAATCGGACAATCCAACATTTAGATACTTTTCACCGTACTCGCCATATTAAAAAAAAAACAAGTAAGAATGCTCTAGTCGAGTATACCCGACTACGAAACTCCCTGTACCCAGGACTAAAACTTCCAATCCTATCTTCGTCCACTTACACATACACATACAAGCACGGCGATTTAAATTGAGGCTGTGCTTCTCTTCCCCCCTTGCTGCAGCACTGAGTCTTCTTTCTTCAATACCTTCCGTGTTTAATATCCGATCGATTGAACTTTGAACAGTAGATCAAGAGTGACTAAAGCATTGTACATGCCAAATCCCAAAGCTGTATCTTGAAAATTGTTGGTATTAAACGTTTTTATCGAGTTGCGGGGGAACGAAGGGAGATATCTGAAATTGAAAATAAACTTGATCTGCGAATGGTATACAGGAACCTACATTCCAAAATTGGTGTCTCTAGCTCTTATAATTGCTGAGATCGACGTGTTCATCCGGACAGATGGACGGACGGACAGACAGACGGACGTGGCCAAATCGAAATCTCTATTGATGCTGATCAAGAATATATATACTTTATAGGATCGGAGATGTCTCCTTCTGCCTGTTACATACTTTTGCACAAATCCCTTTTTATCCATTTTATGGGTACAGGGAGTAAAAATCAGGGATCGCAAATAAGAGTTGAGTCCGAAAAAAATCGAAGACTAAAAAAATTAAAGGCACTTTGAAAAAATTGCACATACATTATTCTTGAAATTTTTTTGTTTAAAATTATTTTTAACTTTTATTTTTAATTTTTATAATAAAAATTGAAAAATAATTTATTTAATTTTTATTTAAAAGTTTTTCCATAATTTTATTTTTAACTTTGAAAATAAAAATTAGTAATAAAAGTTATTTTTCAATTTTATTTAAAATTGAAAATAAAAATTGAATTGGAATATCTTTTGAACGGAAGGGCCCATTGCACTATACCATTTACCCAAAGAATACAGTAGTGTATTAACTTCGCGCAAAAGTTACAAAAGGTAAGTATGTAAGTGTAGATCAAATTTAAATACCGATTAATGCAATTTGTTCGATTAAATTGCAAAAATGTTGTTAAAAGACGCTTCGTTTGCATTTGACGAAATGCCAGGAAAAATAACCGATTTAAAACTTAACAGACGTATTCTACTGTGCTTTGGATTCGTCTATCCTTATTTATCAAGCATTGCTTCAAGAAAAACTTCAAAAGCACACAAACTGCCAAAAGGAATTGTTGCACTTTTAAAGTTATCAACATTTGAAGTTGCAGTCCAGACATGTGGAGATGAGGACGAGATTGAAAGTAAAGAAGTTGAAAATATATTTTAATAAAAATTAGAGTTACCCGGACCATGCACGGGTCAATTTTAGCACAATTGGTTGCGGCAACCAGTTGTCACTCAAATTGGGTCTTTGCCTCGCACGCTGAAAGAAGCCAATGCGTAGAAAACAAAAAAGCGTCGGCAAGTGATAATGATAAAAATGATAAACCAAATATGAATAATTGGTTTATTTAAATATATTAAGAAAACCAAAATACAAAAATTAAACATTTTTTTTCAAATTTCGAATTTTGTTAATAATAACAACAGAAGGAATACTGAATTTCATTACTTTCACTATTTTCTGCTAAACAATCTTCAAAGTTTCGCACAAAACAACAGCCAAGTACCAGGCGATCAGCTAAAACAGTAGCAAGAAAGTACAAAACCAAAGGGAAACGCCCACGAGTTGTGGCAATCGAGTTGTGCGTAGCCCAACTATACCACAACTAGTTGCGGCAACTCGCTGCTCGTATCCCATTTATATATTATACCCGGCTACAAAACTGAAATTTGTACTCCCTGTACCCATAAAATGGGTAAAAAGGGGGTATTGTATTTGTGCAAAAGTATATAGCAGGAAGAAGGGGAATCTCGACCCTATAAAGTATATATATTCTGATCAGTAACAAAAGAGATTTCGATTTGGCCATGTCCGTCTGTCCGTCTGCCTGTCCGTCCGTATGAGAACGTGTCGATCAGAATACAAGAGCAGAGACACCAATTTGGAAGTAGGTCGTGTAACATACCAGATAAATAGTTTTCATTCAGTTATCCCCACGTTCCGCCGAAATTTTAAAGACATAGCTTTGAAATTGCAGTATAATACTTAGTCACTCTAATCTAGTTAAATTTCAAGTCGATCGGATGATAAACACAGAAGTCATACGAAACAAGATTCAGTATACAGCAAGGGGCGAAGAAGAATACAGCACCACTTAAAATACTTCGCTACGCAGTGGATCGTGTCGGCGGCTTGGTAGGGTGTAGGAGACGAAGATATGAGTTCGATGCACTTGGCATTATGTTGAATTTGACTACTTTCGTCTATCGTAAGAAATACACAAAAATAGCAATGACATTGCAGCCGATCTAACTAATCAAATGATCTCATTCATTTGACCTTTACCCCCATTTCCCGCCCGTGCCGACGGCTTGGCATAGTGCTTTAAAATATATAGTAAGAAATACAACTAAATAGTTGAGCCACGTGACTAATGTTTTCAGTGTAGGGCTATGAAAATGTCTTTGCAAAAAAAAAAAAAAAAAAACAAAAAAATGTCCCACTCATTTGTCCTTGACTTCCATTTCCCGCCCGTGGCGACACGGAGTAGATTTTCCAAAATCATTTGGCATTTGAAGCCAATTTCAATAATAATACTTAGAATCCAAATTAAATCTTTCCAACTGTTTTCCGCCCGTTGTATTGTCCGCAAAGTACCGAGGTTTTTGTATTTATATTTGGAAATTAGTATAAAGTATTTTTCAAAACCGGTAGCACATGTGACGAATTATTTAATGTGAGGTGCTTTGAAAATAAGTTTCAAAATGATTGAATGCTAAACAGAAGTTTAAAAATGAGTTTCAAGTCAATTGGACGATAATCAAAAAGATTTTATACAACAGTTTTCCGCGTATTTTCCGACCTTAGGGATAGATTTTCCAAAATCTTTGGACACCGCGCCTATTATGTGTTTGGGTAGAACCTTGAAAATGAGTTTGAAGCCAATCACATAAAATTTAAAAATGTCGAGTGACAGACTTTTCCACAAATTTTCCGAGCATAGGGCTGAATTACCAATAATCGGTGATACACGTGTCGAATTATTTAATGTAAAGTGCTTGCAAAATGAGCTTAAAGTCATTCGGACGATTATCAAAAAAGTTTCATACAACAGTTTTCCACGAATTTTCCGGCTTTGGGGGTAAATTTTCCAAAATCTTTGACCACCGCGCCTATTATTTTTTCCCATAGAACCTTGGGAATGAGTTTGAAGCCAATCGCATGAAAATTAAAAATGTCGAATGCCAGACTTTTCCACCGATTTTCCGACCATGTGGTCGAATTTTCCAAAATCGCTGATACACGTGTCGAGTTATTTAATGTAAAGAGCTTTCAAAATGAGTTTGAAGCCAACACGGAGTAGATTTTCCAAAATCAATTGGCATTTAAAGCCAATTTCAACAATAATACTAAGAATCCAAATTCAATCTTTCCAACTGTTTTCCGCCCGCTGTCTTGCCTGCAAAGTACCGAGGGTTTTGTATTTATATTTGGAAATTAGTATAAGGCCACGTGTATTTTTCGAAACCGGTAGCACATGTGACGAATTATTTAATGTGAGGTGCTTTAAAAATAAGTTTCAAAATGATTGAATGATAAACAGAAGTTTGAAAAATGGGTTTGAAGTAAATTGGAGGATAATCAAAAAAAATTCATACAACAGTTTTCCGCGTATTTTCCGACCTTAGGGATAGATTTTCCAAAATCTTTGGACACCGCGCCTATTATGTGTTTGGGTAGAACCACGAAAATGAGTGTGAAGCCAATCGCATGATAACTAAAAATGTCGAATGCCAGAGTCTTCCACCGATTTTCCGACCATGTGGTCGAATTTCCCAAAATCGCTGATACACGTGTTAAATTATTTAATGTGAAGAGCTTTGAAAATGAGTTTGAAGCCAATCGGACGATAATCAAAAAAGTTTCATACAACAGTTTTCCACGAATTTTCCGACTTTGGAGGTAGATTTTCCAAAATCGTTGACCACCGCGCCTATTATTTCTGCCTATAGAACCTTGAAAATGAGTTTGAAGCCAATCGCATGAAAATTAAAAATGTCGAATGCCAGAATTTTCCACCGATTTTCCGACCATGTGGTCGAATTTCCCAAAATCGCTGATACACGTGTCAAATTATTTAATGTGAAGAGCTTTTAAAATGAGTTTGACGCCAATCGGACGATAATCAAAAAAGTTGCATACAATAGTTTTCCACGAATTTTCCGACTTTGGGGGTAGATTTTCCAAAATCTTTGACCACCGCGCCTATTATTTCTGCCTATAGAACCTTGAAAATGAGTTTGAAGCCAATCGCATGAAAATTAAAAATGTCGAATGCTAGACTTTTCCACCGATTTTCCAACCATGTCGTCAAGTTTCCCAAAATCGCTGATATACGTGTCGAATTATTTTACGTGAAGAGCTTTGAAAATGAATTTTAATGTGATCGGACTAAAATTAGACTTTCGCCCATACAACCTTGAGACCCCCATTTTCCACCCATGGGGGTGGATTTTCCAAAATCGATGAAATATGTGTCAAATTAATTTTTGTGTAGATCTCTGAAAATGAGTTTGAAGCTGATTGGATGGTAAACAAAAAAGTTTCATACAACAGTTTTCCGCGATTTTCCACGCTTGTGGGTGGAATTTTCCAAAATCCCGTCTTAGTGTGCACTTTCATTATAGATGGAACCTACTGTGAAAATTTAGCATCCTAGCTCTTATGGTTTAGTCTGTGCGATGATTGCCAATCAGTCAGTAGTCAGTCAGTCAGTCAGCACGAACTCTTTTATATATATAGATATAGATAAGTCCCAAATTTTGTGGCAGAGTTAGCACATGTTGGTACACTCAAATATCAACCAACAGCCAATGTATCGATTTCCTTTCATTGTGAATGTGCATGTGTGTGCATGCTGCTGGGCAGAGTACATAATAATAATAATACTAATTAGCACTTAATTTGCCCAGCAGCATTCACATTCTATTAATTAAAAATGTAAATTAATTAAAAATCTTAAATTATGAAAATTAACCAAATCACAGAGTAACAAAAATAATTGAAATCAGCGCGCGCTGGTTATTCACATTTTATTATAAACTATTATTAACAAATTCAAATTTGTCCGGTCTTATATAAAACAGTCGGGCAAATCCAGTAAAAGTTTAATGTTTTCCAACACTAAGACGAACATCTAGTGTGTCGATATACGCCTATCGGTCAAGTTTTATTTTCATTAATTTCATTATTTCGACAATATAGCTTTGTTCCGGCGACAAAATTTTTTTTCTAATTTTGAGACGCGTCCTTTAAGACCAACGTCAGACATTTGACGTAGTCTATACTAAAGAATTACCCGACAAACACATGTGTGGCAGCCCTGTCCAGACGCTATCGGAAATCGGCTGTATCTACGCTACCAGCCCTGAGGGCTGCAACTACGCTAGCATCCCTGAGATTGGCTTCTGCGACACACACACACAACTCTGATACGTAGCCTATCAAGACTATCACTTGTAACATCTAATAAAGACCATTATTAATATTAATACTATCTTTCATTGGCTGAAGAGCCAAACATGACAGCAGCATCACGCCATCTACCGCATACCAAGATTGTCATACAATTTAAAAACAAAATTCTTATACTGCCCGATATACATAGTTGGCTTATACAGGAAAAATGTGTGGCATATAAATATGTTAGCCATATCGGCGCTAATTAGCCCCAAATGTAAAAATGCTTGCTGTGACAATACTTTTGTGTGCCTCTGTATATATATATAACCATTTTTTTTAACATTTTCACCTCACTTTATATTAAAACGATATTGCAAAAATTCCAGACTACTAGCTTTTACCGTTTGGACTGCCCAAATGTCACCAGTCAGTCAGTCAGGTTGAACTCTTTTATGTATATATAAATTGGGTCGGATATGACTTTTTCTTCCTTTTATATATATTTGTACACTTTTTGGGTAAAGGGAGTAAGGATTCTAAAATTATATTTTTTAAATGCTGCTGCTGTTTTCCAAAAGCAAGCCACTGTACGCCGACGATAGTCGTTCTTTCTTGTTTCTTTTGTACGGGTTAAGTTCCCGCGCTCAAGTCAAGGGGTAAGAGTGCGAGATATTCCCGAAAGTGCGAGTCTAAAGCGGCCAGGGAAACTGCTGTCCGCAAAATCTTGCCGAAAGTAAAAATGGAAGCAGTCCTGAACGAAAGGATAATCAAAGTCGCCTTTTGTCTGTATCATGTGGCGAAACAGGAAATCGTGTGGCAGCTGCTTTAGTTCAAGCACTTTAGTTTTGTGAGGTGCCTTTTCGTTTGGTCGCCATGCTCTTTACAATTATTTCTGCATGCCTTATGCATGGCACATTTCCTTATTTTTCGTCCTGCGGGATTCCTCAGCTTTTGTTGTCCAACAACTAGAACTTGTTTGTATTGTATTTGCTCGAACTTCTGCTGCTTTTAGCAGCTAAGTATTTCTTTGATTGTGGAAATTTTTGCATACTAGTATAGTTTTTATTGGCACAACGTTAATACTGATAAGTTTCCCCCGGGATACCGTTTCAGAGTTTTCTTTTTTTCTTTCGTTTCAATTGTGTCGTCAACATGAAATTAAATAACAAAATGTGGCACATAGCAAATAAAAAGAGAGCAAAACAAGTAACATTGCTCAAGTCGAGTATACCCGACTACGAGACACCGTGCACCCTGTCTGAAATCCCCAAAACAAATCTTCACACACATACTCATACAAATATACGGAACAAACAGTTTAAGGTCAGGGCAAGCAAGCAGAACACTGTCGGTCGCGCAGCTGCTTCTCTTTGCTATCTTAATAGGGTCGGAGATGTCTCCTTCTTCCTTTTAGATACATTTCAAAAGTTTCAGTACACCCTTATACCCATGTTATGAGTACAGGGTGTAAAAGCAGCGCACTTGAATATTAATTAATGCTTTTTGATGCTGTTTCTCCCCCTGTGCGTAAAAAAATTGCAGTTCAGTTCTTGTTTCTTTAGATGCCCCTTGGCTCATGTCATTCGATTTGCATAGTAAATATTTTGCCTGAGCTTGACAAAAAATGTTATTGAATTTGTGCTTTGAGATATTTTGGGTGCACAAAGCTAAGGTTAAATTTGAAGGAATTATCACGGATACTACTGTCGAATTGGGATAGTATAAAATAAGTAGTATAAGTATTAACAATGACTAAAGTTATAAGAAGATGGTTCACTCCCAAATAAATGAGTGGTACAGGATTTGTAGGATTTATTATGCGTACCACTAAAACACCCACTAAAACAAATAAAGCAACCCATACTGAGTTAGGCGACGAATTAAGCATGTCAGCAGGAATGTTTTTGGTAGGGCTACGCGATATCGTTTAGGAGAACCCGGTTCAAATCCATGCATCGCACAGGGTCTCGTTTGGCTGAAGCATGTGGCCAAAAATCAAAAAGTTCATGGTGAGAAAACAATTAAAAATCGACTAATGTAAGGGAAAAATAGTATATTGGGTTTGCGAAATGTCCGTCTGTCCGTCTGTCCGTATGAACGCAATTTTTTTGCCTTTATCTTTGAGCTAGAGCAACCAAATTTGGTACACATGTTGGTGTATATCGTCAGTTTATAAAGTGTCAAGGTCAGCCCCCCACCTCCACCCCCTCCCCAAAAATTTGGGGAAAACCTGTATCTTCCACATTTTTAAAGCTAGAGTCACCAAATTTGGCATACACACTAAAGTTGAGATTCCTGACAGATCTGCATCAAAAATTTTTGGACCCCACCACCCCCACCCCCAATGGAGAAAAACCTATATCTCCCACACCATTATAGCTAGAGTCACCAAATTTGGCATAGAGACTAATGTTGACCCCCTGGATAAAACTGCATCAAAAATTTTGGACCCCCCCACCCCCACCCCCCCAATAGAGCAAAACCTATATCTCCCACACCAGTGGAGCTAGAGTCACCAAATTTGGCATAGAGACTAATGTTGACCCCCTGGATAAAACTGCATCACAAATTTTTGGACCCCCAAACCCCCACCCCCCCAATGGAGCAAAACCTATATCTCCCACACCAGTAGAGCTAGAGTCACCAAATTTGGCATAAAGACTAATGTTGACCCCCTGGATAAAACTGCATCAAAAAATTTTGGACCCCCCCACCCCCACCCCCCCAATAGAGCAAAACCTATATCTCCCACACCAGTAGAGCTAGAGTCACCAAATTTGGCATATAGACTAATGTTGACCCCCTGGATAAAACTGCATCAAAAATTTTTGGACACCCCCCACCCCCACGCACCCAAAGGAGCAAAATCGCGTTTCTTTCTGAACTCACAAATAACCATATTATATACATAGGACTGGGAACATAGTATTCTGCAGTCGGGTGCGTCCGCCGTCGGACGCCACCGCCGACTGCAATGTTCTTACTTGTTTTAAAATGCGCATGTCCGATAGTCGCCGTTTTTCGGGGACGCGAGCGTGTGACGTCACATGTTATAGACAATGATGGACGAAAACAATAAGAAGCATAGTCCACCCAACATTCCCCGTCGCCGATTTACTAAAAAAAATTCAGTGATTTTCATACAAATTAAAAAGAACTTGCTCAGACTCATAACATGTGACGTCACACGCTCGCGTCCCCGAAAAACGGCGACTAACGGACATACGCATGGCGTAACCTACTGTCTCTCAATCGTGGGCGTTGGATATCTTGTTATTTAAAATGTCTTTGCTGAGATAGACCAAGACATATATCTACTTTATAGGCTCGGAGATGTCTCATTCTGCCTGTAACAAACATTTCCACAGATTTAATTCCCCCTTTTACCGATTTTAGGGGAACAGGGAATACAAATCTTTGTCCTCCTTTTTTTTCACTCTTTTCGGACGTTGATTTACTAACGAACAGTACATACAAGTGGCCCAACGACACCAAGCACGGGCTTGTTAACGCGCGGACCCAAGCATAAATGTAACCCGCCTCCCTCCCAACCGACCGAGGGGCGCGCCGCATAACGTACGGTAGCGGAAGACCGCGGACAATGAAAATACAAACTAAATACAAAAATAACATTATACAAAAAGACTCTAAGGATTACATAAGTAGCGTAAGAGTAAAGTTCTAAGTGTAGAAATTGAAGTAGCATTACTTACTAAATGGAAAAGATTGTTATATTTGGAACATAAGATTCGAAATGGGTTATGAATAGCATAATTAGAACTACAAGTTTGAAGAGAAAGAGGAAGAAAATTTCTAGAACTTCTGATCGGAACTGCAAAACTAATTTGGCTGACTAATTCAGAAGAATCAATTTCCCCATGAATTAGTTTATGTAAGAAAATTACACCAAGCATGGTTCGACGATCAGAAAGAGAAGGCAGATTTATTAGTAAGAGTCTACTACGATAAGAAGGTAAGCGAGTATTAGGATTCCAGTTAACACCCCGGAGTGCAAAGAGCAGAAATTGGTTTTGTACCGATTCTAATCTATCCTGATGAATCCTGTATTGGGGACACCAAATACAAGACCCATATTCAAGAATAGGTCGCACAAGAGAAGTATAAAGAGTTTTAGTAATGTAGAGATCGTTAAATTCTTTCGACCAACGCTTAATGAAACCTAGGACACCGGTGCGGTGGAAAAGATATGCTTATCAAACTTAAGTTTGGGATCTAAAAGAATACCCAAATCATCAACCGACTCAATTCGAAGAAGGGGCTTACCATTAAGAATATAATTGTTGAAAAAGGGCATTCTTCTGTAAAAGGACATTACGTTACACTTACCACAATTAAGATTTAAAAATTTACCCTACACCAGGCTTGAAAACTGTCAAGATCAGTTGGCAACCTTTGGCCAGACAGGAAATCAGTAGATGACAGACAAAGTTTAACATCATCGGCATACATCAGCACCCGAGAGTAATTTACGACAGGAGGAAGGTCATTGATGAACAGAGTAAATAATAAGGGGCCAAGATGACTTCCTTGTGATACTCCGGAAGTAACTTGAACAGACTTAGAGACAAAGCCTTTGAAATAAACCTTTTGGGTTCTAAGAGTTAAATAGTTGAAGATCCAAAGAATTAAGTTATTTGAAAATCCCAGAAGATGGAGTTTGTGAAGTAAAAGAGAATGATTAACAGAGTCAAAAACCTTACTGAAATCAGTGTAAATAACATCTGTTTGCATTTTAGATTGAAATCCTTGAATAACAAGAGTAGTGAATTCCAATTGGTTAGTGGTAGTAGATCCATATTTCACAAAGCCATGCTGTCAGGGTGAAATTATAGATCTACATAAATGTTGAAGTTGAGAAGTTATTAATTTCTCAAAAATCTTAGCAATAGCAGACAACTTAGAAATACCTCTATAGTTCTCAACATTGGACTTGTTTCCTTTTTTATGGAGAGGAATAATAAATGACTCTTTCCAAATATTGGGGAAAGGGCACAACTCCATGGACAATTTAAAAAGAAAATATAATGGCTTAAAAATACCTTCAGCACAGTACTTGAGCACGCAGCCTGGTACTCCATCAGGTCCCGGTGAAAATACGGGCTTAATAGCCTTCAAATCACGTTGAAGCGAGCTTTCAGTGATTAAAGGCACAAAAATGCAATTGGAGTTAATTACCTGATAAGGACAAGGCAAAACTAATTGATAAGGTTGTGAACTATAAGTCGTTTGAAAAAATTCGGCAAAAAGATCGGCGATAGCCTGATCTGAGTCAGCTGTCTTTTTATCAAAAAATACAGTTGATGGAAGTGTTGATGACCCACGCTTCGCATTAACGAAGTTATAAAACCTTCTAGGATCCCGCTGAAACTGTAACCTACAGCTCCTGAGGAAGTTGTTATATCAGTGTAAATTAAGTGCAGAGAAGTTAGATCGGGCAATCAAATAGCGAGAGAAGTCCGAGGAAGAGCCAGATTCCTTGAACTTTTTGTACAATCTCGACTTTCTATTTTTTACATTTATCAAACCACGTGTAAACCGTACAAAACGGGACATAGGAATCAAATAATGAATTTAAAGTAACATAAAAATATTCGATTGCACAATCAATATCTCTACACATGTACAGCTGGGACCAGTCAGTCTGGGATAGGAGCTGAGCGAGTTTAGTAAAATCGGTTTTCCGAAATTGACGAACTCGCTCAGCAAGTTTTTTACGTGTGCTTGGCACCCTGGCTGGTAAGTCAATCAACACTTCCAAAGATGGGTGGTAAGGATCTTCAGGAGTGGATATGGGTACAGTACGGGAGTCAGAATAGAATGAGGAATCCAAGACAAAAATAAGATCAAGCACTTGAAGTAAAGAATTTGGGATACCATTGATTCGACACAATGACATCCCAAACAAATTATCAATAAGATCGTGCTGAGTCGTGGGAGTCAACACACTGGAATTAAGACTACAAATCCAGGTAGCTTCGGCAATATTAAAATCACCAAGAACTACAAGAAAATCACGATCAGAAAGCATAGATGAGACAAAATGTATAGCAGAAGCATGGGAAGAATAAACAGATAAATCTGAAGTAGGTGGTATATACGAACAAGTAATAAAAAACAAACACCACAAAAACTAAGTTTAACAGCAATAAATTCAATATCTACAGAACTATCAGTTATTACTATCTCGGAAGACAAATCAACGTCAACAGCAATAAGTACACCACCACCGCGACGATGAGTGCGATCTTTTCTATATATAGAGAATTTATTACAATTCTTTACTCACTGTATCCAAAAAATGGGTAAAAAGGGGTGTTGGATTTGTGTAAAAGTATGTAACAGGCTGAAGGAGACATCTCCGACCCTATAAAGTATATATATTCTTGATCAGTTCAAAAGAGAATTCGATTTGGCCATGTCTGTCTGTCCGTCTGTCTGTTCGTCCGTATGTATGAACGCAAGGATCTCAGCAACTATAAGAGCTAGACACCAAATTTGGAATGTAGGTTCGTGTATAGCAGGCGCAGGCCAAGTTTATTTTCGATCCGAGATATTGTCCCATTTCCCCGCTATTCAATAAAATCTTTTTACAGCCACACTTTTGAAGATATAACTGTGGGATTTGACATGTACAATACTTAGGTCACTCTTAATTTACTGTCTAAATTTCAAGTCGATCGGATAATAAACACGGAAGTTATTCAACAATTAAGATTCAGTACTAGAGCGAGGGGGGAAGAAGCAGCACAGTCACGACTTAAAATGTCTCGTTGCGCTGTCGCCTTGCTGTCGCTTGTGTGTGTGCCTATGCGTAAATGTACGAAGAAGCGATTGGAAATTTTCGACCTTGGTACAGGGAGTTTTGTAGTCGGGTATACTCAACTATAGCATTCTTACTTATTCTAGTTATCAATTCCAAACTTTCAGGTTTGGAGTGTTGTTGTGCTGCTAAAATTTTGGTAAAATATGACTCAAATCGGACAACTGCATCATACTATAGAAATTATATGAATTATCGGCCGAAAACAACTTTTTGTATGAAAATTTTTTTTGTTTTCAATATATCCGAGCCAAACTCACGGATAAGACATTTGACATTTTGATCAACATTGGACTAATTTATACATTTCAAAGAGTTCACGCTGACTGACTGATTGGCAATCATCGCACAGCCCAAACCATAATAGCTAGGATGCTGAAATTTTCACAGTAGGTTCCATCTATGATGAAAGTGCACTAAGATGGGATTTTGGAAAATTCTACCCACAAGCGTGGAAAATCGCGAAAAACTTTTGTATGAAACTTTTTTGTTTACCATCCAATCAGCTTTAAATTCATTTTCAGAGATCTACACAAAAATTAATTTGACACATATTTCACCGATTTTGGGAAATCCACCCCCATAGGCGGAAAATGGGTGAAAGTGTAATTTTAGTCCAATCACCTTCAAATTCATTTCCCAAAGCTCTTCACGTAAAATAATTCGACATTGTATTAGCGATTTTGGAAAATTTAGCCCTATGGTCGGAAAATTTGTGGAAAACTCTGCCAGTCGAAATTTTTAATTTCATGCGATTGGCTTCAATCTCATTTTCAAAGTTAAACACAAAGACAGATTAGAAGTGGTGGTCTAAGATTTTGGTAATCTACCCCAAGGTCGGAAAATTCGTGGAAACCTGTTGTATGAAACTTTTTGATTATCGCCCGATTGGCTCAAACTCATTTTCAAAGCTCTACACATTAAATAATTTGACACGTGTATCAGCGATTGTGGGAGATTCAACCACATTATCGAAAAATCGGATAAAAACTGTAGCATTCGACATTGACATTTTTAATTTACATGCGATTGGCTTCAAATTCATTTTCATGGTTCTATGGGCAAAAATAATAGGCGCGGTGGTAAAAGAATTCGGAAATTACGCAGAAAACTGTTGTATGAATCTCGTTGATTATCGTCCGATTGACTTCAAACTCATTTTCGACACATGTGGTACCGGTTGTCTATGCTCACGGAAAAGGGATAAAGTCTGGAATGCAGCATTTTCGTTTTTCATACGAATGACTTCATAATAATTTCTAAATATTAATAGAAAAATACTCGGTATTTTGCGGGAAATACAACGGGCGGAAAATTGTTGAAAGTCTTTAGTCTGGATTCTTAGTATTGTTCTTGGAATTGGCTTCAAATGCCAAATGAGTTTAGAAAATCCATTCCAACGCGTCACCACGGGCGGGAAATGGAGGTCAAAGTCAAATGAGTGGGATTATTTGATTATTTAGATCGGCTTCAAAGACATTTTCATAGCCCTACAGAAGAAACATTAGTCACGTGGCTTAACTATTTAGTTTTCTACCCCTACGGGAGGGAATGCTGTTCTACGCTATTTATGTGTATTTCTTACGGTTACGAAAATAGTCATATTTCGCCGGGCAAGACCGGGGTATTACCGGCTAGTATATCATATTATCTGATAGGAACACTCAGTAAAAAGGACACTTTGTCTGAGATAAATTAAAATCTCGAGGACCTAGCTAGTTTTCTGTGAAAAGTTTTTGAATACCATTCTAAGTCTTGTCTGGGTTTTTTTTTTAAATGACCGTAGTACTACCCATTAGCGCCCCTAAAGCAATATACAAATTTTTTATAGATATGTTTTTTTTACTAATTAAAATAACGTTTTCCAATATTCTCTAAGTATATTTCATACTTCAATATATCTTCGGAGAATAGATAGCCTGTAACGAAAAGAAAAACAATGTTTTATTGTCGTTTATTGTGTTTGTAATTCTAATAACCTTACGTTATTCGAAATTCTCCTCAGTTTCAAGCTCAACGTTGGTAAACAATTCAAAGCAGCAATCATCAATGCTTTGCTCGGCCTCAAAAGCGTGCTCGACACTTTCAAAATAGCATGAAAGCAGGTTAAGAACCTCTATGGGGAGGCAAATGCGTTTTTGTTTACGAATGCGTCTCTCCAGATTCAAGGATTAAATTATTGGTTCTGAAGTATCCATGGCTCGATGAAACACGTCTGTTTAATTGTTTTTTCTACTATTTTTTCTGGAGTGATGCATGTCCGCCATATAAATTTTACCGGTAGAACAGTGTTTTCCATAATTTGCCTTGAATGTATTAAAATTTAGTGTACTGTTGTCATTGGCAGCCATGGATATAATTAAATTATATTTTCGGTGGTGCAATTGCCAAATTCTTCAAATTTATTTAGATCCAGGGGCAATTGACACGACACACAAATTAAAACTGTTCTAAGTTTGAAAATTACATCTTTGTCGATGCCAGTTATTTCAGAAAACACCTCATAATTATTGAACGATAGACGAGCAGTGTTCCCATTATTGGTGCTTCCAGATCCACCTTGTTTTGAATATTTGATTTGTTTTGAGCTACCGCAAGCTTTTCATTACAAATAGACACTCGCCATTTTTGTACCCTGCATGCAAGATAAACTAAAAAAATCGTATCCAGCAATGCAGTGGACTTAACCCGTATTTTAAGTTGTCCAACATGGGCAGAAACTTTTCGCATTTAAAATCTGTGTTTAAAAGAAAATCTTTCGGTGTTGCCCCACAAATTGGGCACGCTTGAAAAGACCTTGATCCAGTAAGTGCATTGAGCACTTTTCCATCGATAACTGTTAGGTGCAGGCAAAACTTAATAAACATGAATTTATTATTCGATATAGCAATTTTACAGAAATTCAAGTTCTGTATTTCAGCCATTAAATCAGAGTTTTCCTTTAAAATTGCTTCCTTCGTCTCCTTAATAAATTCCACTTTTCAGGGGCGACAAAATCTAATGGACTGTGGTGTGCGATTATTCCACAGTATGTTTCCGGATGGATCAATCATTCGCAGTGGAGTAACAGTTGTGGCAAATAGACTGGAATCGGGACCACTCGATATTTGTCTGAATTCCCCTGGTTATAGTTTGCCTGGCCAGTACTTCCATCGAATCCGTAGCTAAGAATAAAATCGGCCATCAGAAAATACGTATTTTGTACAGCCATCACTTCCTATTGTCTTCTTGTTAAGCAACAAGGCTACCTGCGGTTCACAAGATTACACGGTCGAAAATTTCCGATCGCATCTTCGTACACTTACACAAACACACACACATACACACACACATACACAAAGACGCACTCACACAAGCGACAGAGCAAGCAAGACATTTTAAGTCGTGGCTGTACTGCTTCTTCCCCCCCTCGCTGCAGTACTGATTCATGTTTGTTGAATAACTTTCTTGTTTATTACCTGATCAACTTGAAATTTGGACAGTAGATTAAGAGTGACTATAGTATCGTTCATGCCAAATTCCAAAGCTATATCTTTTAAAGTGTGGCTGTAAAAAGTTTTGATCGAATTGGGGGGGAACGGGGGAAGATATCTGAGATCGGAAACAAACTTGATATGCGTATGGTATAGAGGAACCTACATTCCTAATTTGGTGTCTCTATCTCCTATAGTTGCTGAGATCGACGCGTTCAGACGGACATTTGCACAAATCCAATACCCCCTATTTACCCATTTTATGGGTAAAGGGAGTAATGATGCACCCCAGCCAGTCGACACGGGCGAGAAATGGGGGTAAATGTCAAATGAGTGATATTATTTGTTAAGTTAGATCGGCTTGCAGAAATTTTTCTAGCCACACATAAAAACATTAGGCTCAACTATTTAGGAGAGTTTCCCACGGGCGGGAAATTGTGGTACGATATTCTGAGTATTCCTTACGATTGCCGAAGGTAGTAAAATTCAATATAAAGCAAAGTGCATCTAATATTTCGCCGGGCAAAGCTGCGGTATCACCGCACAGCCACAAGAGCTATGATGCTAAAGTTGTCACAGTATGTTTCATCTATGATGAAAGTGCACACTAATACGGGATTTTGGAAAATTCCACTCTCAAGTGTGGAAAATCGTGAAAAACTGTTGTATGCAACTTTTTTGCTTACCATCCAATCGGCTTCAAGCTTATTTCTAAGGATCTACACACCAATTCATTTGATACATATCTCACCGATTTTGGAAAATCCACCGCCATGGGCAGAAAATGGGGTCTGAATGTTTAATGAGCGAAAGTCTAACCTTCAAATTCAGTTTCAAAGCTCTTCACGTAAAATAATTCGATACGTGTCTCATCGATTGTTGAAAATTCAACCATTCCATGGTCGGAAATTGGTGGAAACTCTGGTAATCGACATTTTTAATTTTCATGCGATTGGCGTCAAACTTATTTTGAAGGTTCTACATAAACACATAATAGGTGCCCAAATATTTTGGAAAATCTACCCACAAGGTCGGAACATTCGCGGAAAACTGTTGTATGAATTTAAATTCAAAATAATGCACTTTCATCTAAATATATCGCCAGGCAAGACCGGGGTATTACCTGCTAGTTTACTTAGAAAACTTCGCAGTTTTCGAAACTGTAAACTTTATGCTTCTCAGCGGGTGCTAGGATTTGATATTAGACCCATAGTTTCTTGTTTAAATTTTCCCAGAATTCTTCGTGGATTTCGACATTGATGGACGCTCTCTGAGAAAACAAAATTGACACGCACTGATAGCCTTATATTTTGGTAGAAATATATCGTTATTTACAAAGGACGTAACAAAGAGTGTAAGAAACAGTGTGATGCTCCTACATAAACAACAATAATATTGTCACAGCATGAAGTCAAAGGTTTTTATATGCAAATATATTTCATTTCGCACACCGATAGAATGAAAGGTAATGTTAAAAAAAAAATATTTTCCCCGCACAGGCATCAAAATGAACAACAAAGTATATTCCTCGAACAAAAAAAATAAAAGGAAATAGCATAATCTGAGAGCAAGAAATGCAAATAAAAAACTGCAATAAAAATCTGTTTAACATGAAGTGGGGCATCGCATAAAGGTATGTTCCAAAATCTAAAGCCGCAGTCAGAAGCATCGTCCTTGCTTCGTTTCACACAGTGTACAACTTATGATTGCTAATAAAATTCACTCGCCATATCCTTGACAATTCACAAAAGTGCGTCAAGGTGCGAGCCATGATAAAGTCAGCCAGTAACGATGGAGTTGCCTTATGGACAGCATAAAATTTCATTTTATTTTCTTTTTATACTCCGTTCCAAAATTTTCTTTTTTTAAAAGGAGTATATTAGGCTTGTGCAGTATCCGTCTGTCCGTCTATCCGTATGAGCCCAATTTTTTTTCCACACCCTTGAAGGTACAGCAATCAAACTTGGTACACATGTTGGTGAATACCCCCAGCTTATAAAGTGTGCTGGTAATCCCACCCTCCCCCGCTTCCGCGACAAAAATTTAGTGGAGAGCCAAAATCTTCTACGATTTTAATGTTATAGTCACCAAATTTGACATACAGACCAATATTGTGCTACTTGAAATATCTGCATCATAAAATCTTTGCCACTCCCTCCCCCCCGCGTATCGGTTATAAATTTCACAAGATACGTTTTTAACAAGGGTATATCTCCTACGGTTTCATAGCTAGAGTCACCATATTTGAAACAGAGACTACTGTTGACCCCTGGACAAATGTGCATCAAAAAATTCTTGACACCCACACCCCCACCCCCGCAAATGTACATAATCAATTTTGAAATACAGGATCCTTTTTTCACGTCCCACGCCACAAATAAACCATTTTTCCCGGATTTGAAACAGAGTATTCTGGTGTTGGACACGTCCGACTGCAACGTTCTTACTTGTTATTCCCTGTTTTCGAAGGGTATAAGAGTATATTGGGCGTGCGAAATGTCCGTCAGTCCGTATGAACGCAATTTTTTTCTACACCCCTGTAGTCAAAGCAGCTAAACTTGGTACACGTGTTGGCGTATAGCCTCAATTTATAAAGTGTCAAGATCGCCGCCCACATCAAAGTTGTCATACAAACTACATACTACTGTTTCCGAACCCACAAATACGGAAATTATACCGGACTGGAAACAGAGTATTCTGCTTTCGGATACGTTCGACAACGTGCTTACTTGTTTTTTTTTACAATTTCAATTGACTGTCAAGGTAAAAAAAGAAAATAAAACAGTTGCTTATATCTGCTTTATGCAATTTAAGTGATAATTTCGCAAAAGCTGTTGTCCATTTTCCCACAGAGAAGCCAGACTAAATAAGTGGTTGGATTTTCATTTAAAAGGGGAATAGGACAGTGCATACCATTGTAAAGCATTGCATATTTTTCACAGAATCAGCATAGTCAAGCCAAAGCCATAGGAACGATCGGCCGTAATTTTTTTACAAATAAGGTCTAAAACTTTCAAAAACACATCTTCATACAATAACACATACATACAAATACAAATACGCGCATACAATGATCATTGCTCGAACAGCGTACATGCAAGTGGCTGCTGCGCTATAATTCTAATAGTTACTGAGATCGACGCGTTCATCCGGACGGGAAAACTGATGGACAGGGCTTATATGTACACTATAGTATCGGTGATATGGCCTTCCGCCTGTTAAATACATACATTTGCACAGATTTAGTTACCCCCTTTTTACCCATTTTATGGGTACAGGGAGTAAACATTTTAATTCACGCTCCCGATATTATTCAATATGCATTATTTTCAATTGGAGAGCGCTGTGAAGAAGCTGCTGAGGCAAGAAATAAAGACGTTATGATGTATCAACTCCATCATACACGAAAGAACTCCACGGGTCACTTTAAATCACGACTTGTTTAACCGATTACTTTTGATCTCACATCCTCTGATCATTGGTTAACGAAAATTACCATGCAAAAATAGATAGATTTTATTAAAATCAGTTTTGATTTAGTTGAATAATATGTAAACTTACCAACTTTAATTTAACTATTATTATAAAAATTCATCATCATTATCATATTATTACAATTTGTTTTTCCTAAATATTGTTTTTTACTCCCTGTACCCATAAAATGGGTAAGAAGGGTGTATTGGATTTTAACAGGCAGAAGGAGACATCTCCGACCCTATAAAGTATATACATATATTCTTAATCAGTATCAAAAGAGATTTCGATTTGGCCATGTCCGTCTGTCTGTCCGTATGTATTAACGCAAAGATCTCAGCAACTATAAGAGCTAGAAACACCAAATTTTGAATGTAGCTTCGTGTATAGCGGGAGCAGGTCAAGTTTATTTTGGATCCGAGATATTCCCCCTCCCCCCATTCACCCGCTATTCAATAAAAACGTTTTACAGTAACAATTTTCAAGATATGGGATATGGGATATGGCATGTTTAATACATTGGTCATTCTTGATATACTGTCCAAATTTCAAGTCGATCGGTTAATAAACAAGAAAGTTATTCAACAAACAAGATTCAGTACTGCAGGCTTGGCAAGCAGCAACATGAAGGCTTTAGCATATGTATGTACATATGTGCGAGCGAGCGCGAAGCGCGTGCATTTTCTATTAAGTACTTAAGGCTTAACCATGTGTGCGAGCGAGCGCGAAAGTGCCGCGGGTCTTGTACTCGTGACGTCATGACATACCAAAACATACGGCATCAGCTGATGCACATGTCGCTTTTAAGCGGCACAAGCCCATATGGTTTCTTAATTGCTTATCCGTACGAAAACCATATGATAAATTTTAAGCACCTGATCTGCTTGACATATTTGTTTGTGTGACATGCGCCATCTGCATGACTTTATTTTCTTGAAACATATTGTTATCAATGCTCTGCATAGTGCAGACTATGCAGCAAATTTCAAAATTTGACTGCTAGGGCGCAGCCAATTGCCCTCTTCGAAAAAATATCGATAAGTATCAGCTCTTCGATCAGTCTCGCTCATCTCTGCATTGTGCTGCTAGTATTTCTTTCACGACGGTAGAGTGACGTCATCGTCATCGTTCGTCATCGAGTTCCGATTTTGATAAATTTGCGATTTTCAACGTTTAACTAAAAATATAAGTATCAGTAATGACAGCAGAGATCATAGCAATACTGCAAGCCATAAATGTAACAAAATCAAAAAAAATGAATTTTATTATCTGCTCTGACTCTCTGTCGTCCATTGAGGCAATAACAAACATAAACAACACAAATAATTATCCATCAATAATTAGATCACAACTAATCTACTTCTACCCAAAAATTAAACTTTTATGGGTACCAGGACACTGCGACATTAAAGGCAATGAGTTCGCAGACCAAGCTGCAAAGGCTGCCATACAAATGCCCCTTGTGCTAACCCCAAACACTAACTACATTGACATCCACAAATACTTAAAGAAAATTATGTTTGACAGACAAAAACAAACTATAACACTTTGCTTTAATTGGTATAAAAAAATTAACAATAACCATTTAAACATCACAGACTACATCCCTCAGCTACATCAAAACGAAATAAACAGGCTTGACCAAATTAAAATAATTAGGTTACGCTTGGGTCACACAAAAATAACAAATAAACACTACATAGAAAAAAATTGCTCACCCAACTGTACACTATGTAATTCTAATACAAACATAAATACAGAACACATACTAGATCATTGTCCAACACTTAGTCAAGCCAGGGACAAAATATTTGGAAATACTAAACCTACATCCACTCTATCCCATCCTAATAAAGAAAACATTAATAAAATCATAGAATTCCTTAAAAAATCTAACATTTACCACGAAATCTAACTAAAATTTCAAAACACAATAAACTCTTTAAAATCTTCATACCAAATCTCAACGCTAACTACATATATAAAATACTTTTGTTAATATAAAAATTATTAACACTACCTTGTATATATCTTTCTATTGCTATTAATTTTACCTTACACGCACTATAACATATCTACAAATAACACTACCAGTTCTGTATATACCATTCTACACCTATTAATTTTACTTTACACATACACATCATTACAGTTACACATACATAGATATAAGCACACACTAAACCAAAATTATTGTAACAAATAGCCGAAGGCCTCGGTAGCCAGCGCTATAAAAACTACTTGTTAGTTTAATTTTAAAGTTAAGCTATCAATATTAATAAATAAATAAATAAATAAATAAGTTTTGTGAATTACAAAAGTGATATAGTGTTATATGTATATCGTTAGCGACTTTCATTGTGTCTTTGCTCCTATTTTATCCAAGACAAAACTGTTCAACCAATAATATTTTGGCGGTGATTTACATACATATCTATGTACATGTGTGATTGCAGTCTGCAGCACTGTTAGTCATCAACTTTGCCTGTGTGACCGTAGTGCGTGTCTATACATACATGCTATGCCCGTTTGTATTCTGCTGCTAGTAACAGAACCCCTCCCACTTTCTAACTCTATAAGTGCTAAATTTGTAACGGTCCGCGAGTGCGCGCATTTTCTTAGGAGCAAGGAAGTCTAATTGGATCTTTTGGTTGGAAAAATCGCAAGTTTACAAATTTTGTTGTATTTAATAGTCTTTTTAAAGACTACTTAAATTTACTACTTATATTACTATTTTTTACAGGTGTATGTATTAAACTCGTGGCCTTATTGGAATAAATACATAGAATATATAAACATTTATTAAATTTTAGATATCTTACATTACATATATATTGATTATTTATTAATTATTATATTAATATTAATAATAAATTTTTTGGTAAAATTAAGTACATACATACATACATAATATACATACCTACATATACTGATACTTCGCGGCGATCGAGTCGCAGACAAGACCAAGGCTATTGGGCGGACGAACAAGAACATGATACTGCTAGACACACTATTCAACGTGAAAATTCTCAAACTAGAGAACGACAGCAGGCAGCTAATACTTTGCGTCGATCGACGCGCAGACAGAACTTAGTTTATAGGGCAAACGAACAGAGTCAGGATACTTTTCGGCGCACTAGCCAGCGTCAAGAATTAGAAAGACGCATCTTAGAAAGGGAAAGAGATAGAAGTCAAAGATCACAGGCTAGGAGCAATATTGTACGTAGAATTATAGAGCAGGCACGAAATACAAGTGCAAGGCGAAGTGCTCGAATACAAGCACGACAGGCAGCCCTTGACGCCAATAGGAATTTTACGCAGCGAGTTAGTCAGTATAGAAGCAATCTCGAAAATATAATAGCAGAGAATAGTAGAAATGCAACCCAAAGTAGTCAGATACGTGCGAATACCCTTCCAGAGGTTAGGCAATCTCAGAGTTCAAATAGCAGTTTACAAGCCCTGATAGCTAAATTTAATAGAACAGTCAATCAGGGACCTGATCAGGTTTGCATTTGTTGCAAGAGCTTGTGGTTTCTACATCAAGTGGACAAAATTTCTAGAGAGCTTATTGAAAGCAAGTGTAGTGAACAAGTTAGTGCAGATATTCTATAGCTATCCTCTGTTTTCCCCTCACCAAATAATAAGTATAGTTTCTGTAAGACATGTAGCCGCAGTATTAAATTAGGCAAAAAACCAAAGGCTTCAATAACAAATGGCCTAGAATTTCCAGATCTACCAGAATGCCTGAAAGGCTTAACGCCTCTAAAGAAAAGGCTTATTTCTACCCGCCCTCCTTTTATGATAATAAAATCTCTAGGATATGGCCGTCAAAATGCCATTAAGGGAGCAGTGGTCAATGTGCCAATTCCAGTTAGCAATGTAGTAACGTCCCTTCCAAGGGCTTTTAATGAAGCCGAAGTAGTTCAGATTCACCTTAGACGTAGAATGGCATATTCCCATGATTTCATGGCTGAAACCATTAGGCCCTCAAAAATTGCTGATGCAATCAGATTTTAGTAAATACAGAGCTTTATAGGAAACACCACATTACTGTTTACGAACAGTGGCTGTCTTCCTTTTCATCAGATAATGTTCCATTTATTGCATCAGCTGACGATAGGAAGTTAGTTAGAAAACTATTAGAAAGATCTGCTCAAGCCTCTGTTAATGAGCAAAATAGTTTAGAAGAAGAAACTTTGAACCCAGGAGGCCAGGAAACTCTGTTAGAAAATGTCCCTATCGAAAATGTTGCCATGCAGAGAATAGTTTTAGCTCCTGGAGAAGGTCAGCGTCCTTTAGATATGATCGCGGATTGTGATTCTGAGGAGCTATCTTTTCCAACTATCTTTGCTGGCATTAAAAGAAAGTGTATAGAAAGTTTAACAACCATAGTTAGATCAGACCTTAGGAATTACGATAAAAGAGGTTGTAGAACAGATAAATTATTTCTTAACTACAAAAAGTTAGAAATGATTAACATTAGAAGTAACACTTCCATTTGCTTACGTAAGCACAGCGCCACTCAAGGCATTACGGCTGCTAACGCTCTTAACGAGGATCATATAGATAATTTAATACGCCACGATGAGGGTTATAGGGTTTTGAAAGGTATTCGCACGTCTCCTGCTCATTGGGAAGCAGAAAAGAAGAAGGTTATGGCAATGATTAGGCAGTTTGGTCTTCCGACCTTTTTTATAACATTTTCAGCAGCTGAAACTAGGTGGACGGAGCTATTAGTGTTGCTTTCAAAAAATGTAGATAAGGTAGAAATTTCGGAAGAATTAGCTTCAAGTTTAAGTTTTAATGATAAAGCCCGTCTTATTAGAGCAGACCCAATTACTTGCGCTAGGTATTTCGATTTTCGCTATAGGCAACTGTTGAAACTAATGAAGAGAGAAGGTGGTGTTTTCGGTAGTCATTGTGTTATTAAGTATTGTTGGCGAGTAGAATTTTAACAAAGAGTCTCCACATATTCACGGTACGTTTTGGCTGAAATGTGCCCTCAAATTCAATGTAAGCGATCAGGCTAGTATAGGTCCAGTTAAGTCTTTTATTGATCAGTTTATCACAACTATACCAATATCCCTTCTATAGCTCCATATCTATTGGAGTATCAAACGCATAATCACGGGCATTCGTGCACGCGTGAAGTCAGGGGAAACAAAATTTGTAGAGTCGGTATTCCATACCCTCCAATGCCCCAAACAGAAATTTTGTTATCTGCCGTAGGAATTTTGAGAAAGTACAGAGCTTATTAAACTCTAATGTTGATCATGAAACTGTAGATTCTCTTAGCGATTTTAATAACTTTTTGTCCCACGCTCACTTAGATCGAGTTTAAAGAAACCAAAAATTTTTTTGAAACGATCTTTTGCAGCTATTAAGCTTAACGCTTTCAATCAGCACCTTCTTGCCATGCAGCGAGCAAATATAGATATTCAGTTTATACTAGACCCCTACGCTTGCTGCAGCTATGTCGTTAATTATATTAACAAGTCCCATAGAGGTATTTCCAAGTTAATGCGTGATGCAGTTAATGAGATAAATAATGGTGCAACAATTAAACAAAAGTTCAGCCATAGGGCACAAATTTAATTCGGGTACTGAGATATCCACTCAGGAAGCTGTTTACTGCTGTATGGGCATTACCACAGCACCGTGTAAGAATTCTAAAATCTACGAATCAACTTAAAAATCAAACCTCAGAGTAGACAGATATTTTCCCAGTTAGGACTTTTAGATCACTATGTTCAGCGCCCAGATACACTAGATAGTTTATGTCTTGCTGATTTTGCAGCTTTTTACAGTTTTAGCAAGACTCATAATAGTCGCCAATATACAGATAGCGCTGACATAGAAATCGATACACAAATAGCTTCTGACTCATTAGTTCATCAACTTCGCGATAGTAGTGGCTTCATTAGAAAGAGAAAAATAATCAGATATAGGAGATTTAACGTCAATACAGATAGGTGCAACTACTTTAGGGAATTAATTATGCTATATGTGCCATGGAGGGATGAAAACTTAGAAGTAGTCACTTTGCGAGATGTATTGTAGTGAACATCAGGAGTTAGTTGAAAACAATCTTAGGATGTACAATATTTTGAACGATAACGAGCTTCAGGATGCACTTATTAGTGCTATGTGGAATGAGCAGCAGACTAATTTAGAAAATCTAGAATCTAGAAGTGGTATATGATAGATATAGAGTGTTAGGTTTGGCTGAAATAAATCCTCAGTTAAATGTTTTAAGCATAGCTGATAATGAAAATGCTGATTTAGATGCAAATAATGTCCGTATTATTAAGCTTCCAGCCATAATTTCACCAGAAAGGTTAGCTGATATTGTAAAATCACTCAATTTAAAGCAGAAGAATTACCTTAGCCATGTTTTGCACAGTGCTAAAAACAAAACTGTGTATACAGAATTTGTTGGAGGTGGTGCTGGTGTCGGCAAGAGCCGACTAATATTAGCAATTTACCAAGCTTTGTCCGCAATGTATAATAGTAAGCCAGGAAGTGATCCTAATACTGCTAAAATTCTATTGTGTGCCCCAACAGGAAAAGCAGCTTTCGGAATCGGAGGTTCAACTCTGCATTCCATGTTTTCTCTCCCAGGTAATCAATCAGGATCAAATTTGAGAGCCTTAAGCTCTTATTTAGTCAACACTTTGCATTCAAAGCTCCTAGACATCAAATAACTCATAATAGATGAAATTTCCATGGTTAGTTTTAGAATGTTTTCCAACTTGGACTCCCACTTAAAACAAATTTTCAAAACTATTTCTCCTTTTAGTGGAATTTCTGTCATCGTCTTCGGTGATCTACGACAGTTACAGCCTGTCGGTGGGGGCTGGATTTTTCATTCCAACTCAAATGATCCTTACCACGCCATTTATGAATCATCTCTGTGGGACCTTTTTAAGTATTTTGAGCTCACAGAAATAATGCGACAACGGGAGGACCAATCATTTGCTTCTGCTTTAAGTAATATGGCATCGGGTTGCATGACAGCCGATGATATTGGTCTCATTCGTTCTCGAATATGTCAGCCATCGGAAGTGCCCGATGACGCAATACATCTCTTCTGTTTTAATAAAGACTAGCAGGTAATATCCCGGCCTTGCCCGGGGAAATATTTAGATGAAAATGCATTTTTTTCTTGAATTTGACTACTTTCGTCAACCGTAAGCAATACAACTAAATAGTTGAGCCACGTGACTAATGTTTTCGGTGTAGGGCTATGAAAATGTCATTGAAAAAAAAAACAACAAAAAAATGTCCCACTCATTTGTCCTTGACTTCCATTTCCCGCCCGTGGCGTCACGGAGTAGATTTTCCAAAATCATTTGGCATTTTGAGCCAATTTCAACAATAATACTAACAATCCACATTAAATCTTTCCAACTGTTTTCCGCCCGTTGTATTGCACGCAAAGTACCGAGGTACTTTCAAAACCGGTAGCACATGTGACGAATTATTTAATTTGAGGTGCTTTGAAAATTAGTTTCAAAATGATTGAATGATAAACAGAAGTTGAAAATGAGTTTGAAGTCAATTGGACGATACTCAAAAATATTTCATACAACAGTTTTCCGCGTATTTTCCGACCTTAGGGATAGATTTTCCAAAATCTTTGACCACCGCGCCTATTATGTGTTTGGGTAGAACCATGAAAATGAGTTTGAAGCCAATCACATGAAAATTAAAAATGTCGAATGCCAGAGTTTTCCACAAATTTTCCGAGCATAGGGGTAAATTTCCATTAATCGCTGATACACGTGTCGAATTATTTTATGTAAAAAGCTTTCAAAATGAGTTTGAAGTCAATCGGACGATAATCAAAAAAGTTTCATACAACAGTTTTCCACGAATTTTCCGACTTTGGTGGTAGATTTTCCAAAATCTTTGACCATTGCGCCTATTATTTTTGCCCATAGAACCTTGAAAGTGAGTTTGAAGCAAATCGCATGAAAACTAAAAATGTCAAATGGCAGACTTTTCCACCGATTTTCCGACCATGTGGTCGAATTTCCCAAAATCGCTGATACACGTGTCGAATTATTTTACGTGAAGAACTTTGAAAATGAATTTGAAGTTGATCGGACCAAAATTGGTCCTTCGCCCATACAACCTTGAGACCCCCATTTCCGCCTATGGGGGTGGATTTTCCAAAATCGGTGAAATATGTGTCAAATTAAATTTAGTGTAGTACTTTGAAAATGAGTTTGAGTCCGTTTGGATGGTAAACAAAAAAGTTTCATACAACAGTTTCTCGCGATTTTTCACGTTTGTGGGTGGAATTTTCCAAATCTTGTCTTAGTGTGCACTTGCATCATAGATGGAACCTAGTGTGAAAACTTCAGCATAGCTCTTACGGCTTGGGCTGTGAGATGATTGCTAATCATTCAGTCAGTCAATCAGTCTGTCAATCAGTCAGTCAATACGGACTCTTTTATATCTGTACACAAGATTGAGTACTGCGGCCTCGAGGTATGCCTTGCTAGCACTGGAATGCGTACGTAGTTGTGTATGCATGTGTAAGTGTACAAAGATGTGTTTGGAAAATTTGGATCTGTTTACAGGGAGTCTCGTAGTTGGGTATATTCGAATATAGCTTTCTTATTTGTTGACAAAAGTGATTCTTTACAAAATAGCATAGAATCACATTTTACCCCTTGAAGGGGTATTTAGGGATAGCCAGTTACCCGATTTTTGCCATTTTGTGTTACTATCTTTTAGTTATTGTCTTCAAGCGGTGAACTCGGAGTTCTGGTTAATGAGAACAATCGCACTTGTTCTGTTTGTCTTTCAGGATAAGGAGTCAACCGTTTGGCATAGGTTAAGAAATGTTCTCTTGATTTGCCTGTGTTTAACATTGCTATCATCAAATTAAAGAGCACTGGCAAGAGCGCTAACATTCGGTAATTATGTCTGTCATTTGGACGAACAGCTCCAGTCCAATATCGCTTCGATTATGAAAAAAAACCCTAGGTCCTGTCGGTAATTTGTCTTACTATTCTACACACAACAGATTAAACTTTTTTTTTATATATATACAGGGCGCAGTCCCCATACAGATACACCGTATCTCCAAATGGGCTATACATTGTCTTAAACTGTAAAACCGTGCGGTCGGAACCTTGTGTTAATGGTCGCTTTTGATACGTGCACAGCCAACCCGTCAAAACAAATGGCGGACAAGGATCGTGCCTGTTTATCGCTTTGTTCTCAAACCCATAGCGCACCCTTGCACTATTAAAATTGCACAAGAATGTTATGTGGTTAAGTGAAAGTTGTCTGTTTCTCTAGCACTTGATGCCTACTTAAACAAACCAAAACAGTAGCTAGAGCAATATTTGAATTTTTTGTACTAAAGTACGGTCCTATGAAGACGTTCATAACGGACATGGGTACTGAGTACAAAAATTCACTAATAAATGACCTGTGTAATTCATCATCAACACCAGACCTTAGGAACAGTGGAGAGAAGTCACCGAACATTTAACAAATACATTCGATCATATATTTCGATTAACAAAGATGATTGGGACATATGGTTGAATTTTTTCACCTAATATTTCAACACAACTCCATCGACAATACATGAATACTGTCCATACGAACTCGTTTATGGTAGATTACCAAGATAGTTAACATAATTTAATAATCTAACTAAAATCTATATATATAAAAGAGTTCATGCTGACTGATTGGCAATCATCGCACAGCCCAAACCATAAGAGCTAGGATGCTGAAATTTTCACAGTAGGTTCCATCTATGATAAAAGTGCACACTAAGACGGGATTTTGGAAAATTCCACCCACAAGCGTGGAAAATCGCGGAAAACTGTTGTATGAAACTTTGTTGTTTACCATCCAATCAGCTTCAAACTTATTTTCAGAGATCTACACAAAAATTAATTTGAGAGTTGAGGTTGTATGGGCGACAGTCTAATTTTAGTCCGATCACCTTCAAATTCATTTTCAAAGCTCTTCACGTAAAATAATTCGACACGTGTATCAGCGATTTTGGGAAATTCGACCACATGGTCGGAAAATCGGTGGAAAATTCTGGCATTCGACATTTATAATTTTCATGCGATTGGCTTCAAACTCATTTTCAAGGTTCTATGGGCAAAAATAGTAGGCGCGGTGGTTAAAGATTTTGGAAAATCTACCCCCAAAGCCGGAAAATTCACGGAAAACTGTTGCATGAATTTTGTTTTTATTATGTTCCAATTGACTTCAAACTTCTGTTTATCATTCAATCATTTTGAAACTAATTTTCAAAGCACCTCACATTAAATAATTCGTCACATGTGCTACCGGTTTTTAAAAATATAAATAAATACTAAGACCTCGGTACTTTGCTTGAATTGAACCCAGATTGAATCTGGATTCTTAGTATTATTCTTGAAATTGGCTTAAAATGCCAAATGATTTTGGAAAATCTACTCCGTGTCGCCACGCAAGTCAAATTCAAGAAAAAAAAATGCATTTTCATCTAAATATTTCCCCGGGCAAGGCCGGGATATTACCTGCTAGTAGATTATATATGTATATAACGAAGATGATTATCTAAAAGAGTTTAAGTTCAGATTAGAAGTAGCTTATAAAAGACCAAAAACTTTAATAGATTTCGAAAAATAACAAGTAAGAATGCTATAGTCGAGTATACCCGACTACTCCCTGTACCCAGGACAAAGTTTCCGATAGCATCTTCCTACACTTACACATCCATATACAAACACAAATACACTAAGGCGCACACACACAAACGACAGTGCAAGCGAGACACTAAGTCGTGGCTTTGCTGCTTCTGCTACAACAATAATTTAACAAATCGGCAAACAATAACCAAAATAATCCTGGGCTAAAGAACTTGTGAGATGGTTCTGAGGGGGCCTAGCTGAGGCTACCAGGCGGGTCGCGGGTTGCGGATAGCGAACGGCCTTTCGAGGTCAGCTGCGAATAGCGAGACCCCTCGTGAATAAGCAGTCCCGGACAAACAGCGGGTCGCTAGTAGTAGCTAGCGTACCGACAAGATGCTTGTGTCGCCGTCTTCAAACATAGCCTCACACAACCCCCCACACCCACACCATTTACCTACCACCATCCTATCCCCCACATCTCATCCCGGGCCGGACTAAGGTGTCATCCGGACCGTGCCGAGAGTCAGCCTGGCTGAGGGCCCGGGTTATAAACTAGCTCAGTCTTGAACGTGTGGGCTCAGGCAAGTGGCGACCGCCTGTTCTAACCAGCCTTACCCGGGTATGGCGGATCTCTGCCCGGGTGGACCATATATTTCTCCGCAACTCGTGGGAACTATGAAGAAGAACTACTATAATAATATTTTGAAATCCCCGCAGGACATCCCCGCGGCCGATGTCGCAAGACATCATGAGGAGCAACTCCTAGACAGGGAGAGGCCCTCAGTGGTAGACCACCCTCCACACCCAGCTCCAATCAATCGGAGAGTGCCGCAGGCACCGCAGGGTCATGTGCGTGGAGCGCATGGCCAACCAGCATGGCAGGCCACTACGTCGGCAGAAGCGCGCGGAAGCTCGACCGGACCATCCCGGCCGATGCGACCGCCGCTGAAAGCCGACAGACAGGGGCATCAACAGCAGCAGCGGCAGAAGAAAAAAGAATTTCTCCCTCCGTGCGGCCAACGGGGGGGCTGGATGACCCGAACAGGCGCAATCTGTGTGGTTCGCGGGTCAAGTGGTACCTGAGGTACCTCCAGCAAGGGCACCCTCCGGAAGAGGCCCTAAGAAGGGCTACGGAGCCGAAGGCAGCGCCGGAGCAGGCCAGAACACCCGCTCCGAAACGCTCCAACAGCAGCCTCACGCCGCCGACTGGAACGCCAAAAAGGGCGTGCACCACGAAGGCGCCGCAGGAATCAACAACCGCTAGGGCTGCGCAAGCGGCTGTGGACCACCCCAGCACGTCCCAAGCGGCAGCTGCTGCAGCAGCAGTAGCACCTCCCCCACCAGCGTCCACCCAACCTCGCGCGTCGTACGCGACGATTGCGAAGAAGGTGAAGGTGGCTGTGTTGCCTGTGGATTATCCCCAGGTAATCCTCAGCCACAGGGAATTATCCGCGCTGGAGGAGGCCATCCTCGACGAGATCGAAGTCGCAGGATGGGACACTGCGCTCTCCTACACTGGCATTCATTTCCGTGTAGGCCACCTAGTCGTCGATTGCACCGACGAGGGGTCAGCCGATTGGCTGATGAGCGCAGCGCCGAGGTTACACTCCTGGAAGGGTGTGCCACTTGATGCAAGGACAGGTGATGGCATACCCTCACCACACAACATCACGGTCTTCTGTCCAAGAAGCGCGGATCGGTCAACCGATGCCTTGCTGAGTCTGCTGAGGAACCAGAACAAGATCGAGACCGATTCGTGGAGGGTATTGTCCCGGAGGAATGAGGGGGGAGGAGCCCTCTTCGTCATAGGGATTGACGAGATGTCAAGAGACACGATAGTGGAAAGAGGGCACCAGCTCTTTTTCCGCTTTGGGTCAATCCCCGTGAGCGGCCTAAAGAGGCCAAAAGAAGAAGCCCGACTCGCCAGAAACCGAGGCACCAACTGTCAGCTGATGACGACGCCAGTCATCAGCACCGGGCTAGCCCAGGTGAACATTCACCGTGCAAAGGCGGCCTCGGCCGTCCTAGCTAGAATGTTCATCAACCAACATCTGGTACAGGAACCGTGGTTCAACCACGGCATAAAAGGCCTCTACACAAGGGACTCAAAGGTAGTATATAACCATAGAGCACAACTCCAAGAACCTGTATAATGGTAAGGAAAAGCATTAACTACAATATCCTTTCAGAATTTCTGACCCGGGACTGCGTCCCAATCACAGTCCAGGCGTTAGGAACTGCCACCACAATAGTGGTAGCGTCGGCGTACTTCGCAGGAGATGAGCCCTGCCCACCCCCAGAAGTGTGTGGTCTGGTGGAGTATTGCAGGACGCATCGACTGCCTATCATCGTGGGATGCGACGCCAACGCGCACCACGTGGTGTGGGGAAGTAAGGACATCAACCCCAGAGGTGAGTGCCTACTTGATTTTATATTCAAATATAACCTAGAGATAGGAAATGTCGGATCTTCACCGACATTCGTAAATAGGATCAGAGAAGAAGTACTGGACATTACCCTGGTAAGCCCGTCCCTCAAGCCACACATACGGGACTGGCATGTATCACCAGAGGAGTCCATGTCAGACCACAGAACAATCCTATTCAACCTTAGGGCGAATATGGATACTAGCACAGCTATTCGTAATCCTAGGAAAACGAACTGGGAACTCTACACGAGAAACCTATCTCTCGAGCTAACCAGAGACGTGACTGGTATACCCAAACACCCACTGGAGCTTGAGAGGTATGTTAATAGTCTCAATAGTAGCATATTATATGCCTTTGAAAGTAGCTGCCCCCTGGGTAGACAACGTAGGGAAACAGACGCCCCATGGTGGAACGATCGCCTCGAAAAACTGCGCGTTACCACCCGTCAACTCTTCAATAGAGCGAAGAGGGATGACACCTGGGACCTCTACCGTCAGAGTCTTACCTCCTACAATAAGGAGTTAAGGAAAGCTAAACGGAAGAACTACAGAGACTTCTGTGAATCCATAGAAAGTGTGAATGAGGGCGCCCGACTGCACAAAGTGCTCTCAAAACGGGCGCCTGAGGCCAATATGACCCTGAAGAGGAAAGATGAGTCCTTCACCTCCAATAACATGGAGAAATTGGAACTACTGTTCGAAACGCACTTCCCGGGGAGTACCCCTATTGTGGATGACTACGTCGAACTTGTCGTTCAACCCAGGCCACGTAACATAGATTGGGCAACTGCAAAATCTATAGTTACGACGGAGAGACTAAAATGGGCCCTTGGAACTTTCCAGCCCTACAAGTCACCAGGCCTGGATAGAATCTCACCTATCTTCCTACAGCAAGGACAGGATCAACTCCTATCAAGCCTGAGGAAAATAATGACAAGTAGCCTAGCACTGGGTCATATACCCAGTGCCTGGAGCAGAGCTAGGGTGGTCTTCATCCCCAAGGCAGGGAAGAAAGACATCACCAACCCCAAGTCCTTCAGACCCATCAGCTTAACATCGTTTTTATTGAAAACGTTGGAAAAGCTGGTGGACAACAATATTAGAAGCACTCTGCTAAAGCAGAGCCCGCTGCACCCAGCACAGCACGCATACAGAGCAGGTCGTTCCACAGACACAGCACTATATCAACTGCACAGAACGCTGAGGAAAGCAGTTGATACCAAGGAAGTGGCTATCTGCGCCTTCCTAGATATAGAGGGTGCCTTCGACAATACGTCTCATGACGCTGTCCATGCATCTCTGCGTAGGAAGGGGGTAGGTGCGGTAATTAGCAGATGGATTCATTCACTGCTTAGAACCAGACAGGCCACAGCAACAGTGGGGGATAGCACTGTTACAGTCACAACCAAGAGAGGGTGTCCCCAAGGGGGCGTACTGTCTCCCTTGCTATGGAGCATTCTAGTCGATGAGCTACTGGATAGGCTCTCTAGCAAAGGTGTACAATGCCAAGGGTATGCCGATGATATAGTCATCATAGCCCTAGGCAAGTTTGAGGAGTCGCTCTGCGATATAATCCAACTAGGATTAAGGACGACATACGACTGGTGTAAGGAGGTTGGTCTCAACCTAAACCCTTCCAAAACAGTCGTAGTCCCCTTCACAAGAAGGTACAAATTGCAGAGGATGAAGCAAATAGTGCTAGCAGGAACTACCTTAATAACAAGCAGGGAGGTTAAGTACCTAGGAGTTACCCTTGATAGCAAATTGAACTTTGCATCACATGTAAAGAATACAATGGATAAGTGCTCTAGGGCACTATATACCTGTAGAAGTATAGCCGGAAAATCGTGGGGCACAGCGCCCCATATAATAAGATGGCTATATCTTATGATAGTTAGACCGATGATCACATATGGGGTCATCGCCTGGGGAGACAGAGCACAGCTCGCCACCGTGCAAAAGCAGCTACAAAGACTGCAAAGAATGGCCTGCGTCTGCATGACAGGTGCAATGCGCACCTGTCCGACAGCGGCCCTAGAAGTTTTAGTGGAGCTAACTCCACTCAATCACACGATTGAACTCCAACGAAAGGCAACCCTTCTCAGAATATCATCCATAGGAGTGGGTAAGAATGGTATTAGCAGGGAAGATGCTGACAAACTAGAAAGAGAACTCCCAATACTCATGCAACCGAGGGATGTAATGACCGCCGAGCTAATCTTCGAGCGTCACTTCGAAGTCCATCTTTGTAACAAAAAGAGCTGGACGACACTAGAGGACGTACATCCCATGGAAAATCACACAATCACGTGGTATACTGACGGATCCCTAACAAACCAAGGCACAGGCCTTGGGGTGGTAGGCCCTCGGATTAAGTACCACGAACCCTTAGGCAGATACACCAGCATCTTCCAAGCTGAGGTATGCGCCATCGGGAGATGTGTTGAATTCAATATTCTAAGAAACTATCAGAACAGGAGCATAGCCATACTCTCTGATAGCCAAGCAGCAATTAGCGCTTTAAGCAGCCCAAAAATCTCATCGAAGTTGGTTCGAGAAGTGCGAACCAAATTGAACCAACTGGGCAGGAAAAATAGGCTTGCCCTCAGATGGATACCAGGACACAGAGATATACCCGGGAACGAAGCAGCTGATGAACTGGCTAAGCTAGGAGCAGGAAAACCTCTGGTAGGCCCAGAACCGTTCTGTGGCATAGGAAGAAACACAATAAGAGAACATCTTAGGATAGAAGAGGACAACAGAAGGCAGTCAAGCTGGAGAAATACACCAGGTCTAAGACAGGCAAAGTCACTCTTAGGAAACTATGATCGTAAAAGATTCAAGCAATTAATACCACTGGGGAAGAATTCACTTAGAATAGTCACCGGCCTTCTGACGGGGCACTGTAGACTAAGAAACCACCTAAGCAAGCTAGGAATTGTAAGAAGCGGGACATGCAGATTCTGTGAAATGGAGGCTGAAACCTCATCACACATACTAACAGACTGTACTGCCCTTGCCAGGAGAAGAAACAGGTACCTGGGTGGGTTTTTCCTTCAGACAAACGATATAGGTACTCTAGATCCGGCCAAGATCCTTGCATTCGTGCAGGAGATAGGGTTGATGAGTGAGCTTTAGGCTTAGAAGGGGGCACAATAGATCTTATAGGTCGCAGTGCAACGCTCCCCCATCACTAATAATAATAATAACCAAAATAATTCCGGACGCACATTCCAAACACCTAATGTACGCATACAAAGCATATACAAACACAAGAAATTTGTTTACGAACACGAAAGACAAAATACAAAAAGACAAACAACAACACGTCATATACGAGTTCAAGCGCAATGGAAAAGAACAACAAAACGCGCGCTAGACACGAGAATTGAAGAACATAAAAGAGACGCAAACAAAGGGAAAATGACAACAGCACTTGCGCAGCATAACACAACAACAGGACACACAGGCGTGTCACACAGCCTGATTTCGACAACACTAAAATATTAGACACTAGCAGGCACTTCCCGGCCTTGCTCGGGGAAATATTTAGATGAAAGTGCATTATTTTGAATTTGACTACTTTCGTCAACAGTAAGATACCGTAGCGTATCACAGTATTCCCTCCTAAATAGTTGGGCCACGTGACTAATGTATCTTATGGGCTATGAAAATGTCTTTGAAGCCGATTAAACTAAACAAATAATCCCACTCATTTGTCCTTGACTTCCACTTCCCGCCGAATAATACTAAAAATCCAGACTAAAGCTTTGCAATTATTTTCTGTACGTCGTATTGCCCGCTAAGCACCGAGGTTTTTGTATGTATATTTGGAAATTAGTATAAGGCCACGTGTATTTTTGGAAACCGGTAGCACATGTGATGAATTATTTAATGTGAGGTGCTTTGAAAATGAGTTTGAAGCCAATCGGACGATAATCAAAAAAGTTGCATACAACAGTTTTCCACGAATTTTCCGACTTTGGGAGTAGATTTTCCAAAATCTTTGACCACCGCGAATATTATTTTTGCCCATGGAACCTTGAAAATGAGTTTGAAGCCAATCGCATGAAAATTAAAAATGTCAAATGCCAGACTTTTCCACCGATTTTCCGACCATGTGGTCGAATTTCCCAAAATCGCAAGAACACGTGTCAAATTATTTAATGTGAAGAGCTTTGAAAATGAGTTTGAAGTCAATCGGACGATAATCAAAAAAGTTTCATACAACAGTTTTCCACGAATTTTCCGACTTTGGGGGTAGATTTTCCCATATCTTTGACCACCGCGCCTATTATTTCTGCCTATAGAACCTTGAAAATGAGTTTGAAGCCAATCGCATGAAAATTAAAAATGTCGATTGCCAGAATTTTCCACCGATTTTCCGACCATGTGGTCGAATTTCCCAAAATCGCTAAAACACGTGTCAAATTATTTAATGTGAAGAGCTTTGAAAATGAGTTTGAAGCCAATCGGACGATAATCAAAAAAGTTTCATTCAACAGTTTTCCACGAATTTTCCGACTTTGGGGGTAGATTTTCCAAAATCTTTGACCACCGTGCCTATTATTTCTGCCCATAGAACCTTGAAAATGGGCTTGAAGCCAATCGCATGAAAATTATAAATGTCGGATGCCAGACTTTTCCACCGATTTTCCAACCATTTGGTCGAATTTCCCAAAATCGCTGATACACGTGTCGAATTATTTTACGTGAAGAGCTTTGAAAATGAATTTGAAGGTGATTGGATGGTAAACAAAAAAGTTTCATACAACAGTTTTCCGCGATTTTCCACGCTTGTGGGTGGAATTTTTCAAAATCCCGTCTTAGTATGCACTTTCATTATAGATAAAACCTACTGTGAAAATTTTAGCATCCTAGCTCTAATGATTTGGGCTGTGCGATGATTGCCAATCAGTCAGTCAGTCAGTCAGTCAGCACGAACTATTTACTCCCTGTACCCATAAAATGGGTAAAAAGGGGGTATTGGATTTGTGAAAAAGTATGTAACAGGCAGAAGGAGACATCTCCGACCCTATAAAGTATATATATTCTTGATCAGTATCAAAAGAGATTTCGATTTGGCAATGTCCGTCTGTCTGTCCGTCTGTCCGTCTGTATGCACGCGTCGATCTCAGCAACTATAAGAGCTAGAGACACCAAATTTGGAATGTAGGTTCCTGTATACCAAACGCAGATCAAGTTTGTTTCCAATCTCTGATATCTTACCCCGTTCCCCCGCAAATCGATCTAAACGTTTTACAGCCACAGTTTTAAAGATATAGCTTTGGTATTTGGCATGTACAATACTTTAGTCAGTCTTAATATACTGTCAAAATTTTAAGTCGATCGGATAATAAACACGGAAGTTATTCAACGATCAAGATTCAGTACTAGAGCGAGGGGGGAAGAAGCAGCACAGCCACGACTTAAAATTCCTTGCTTGCGCTGCAGCGCTGTCGCCTTGCTGTCGCTTGTGTGTGCGGCTTTGTGTATGTGTGCGTGTATGCGTAAGAGACGAACATATGATTGGAAGTTTAGACCTGGGTACGGGGAGTTTCGTAGTCGGGTATACTCGACTAGAGCATTCTTACTTGTTAAATTTGCTAAACAGCCGCCCGGCTGTCGGTGAATGCCATGCAGTTTATGCGAGTCGACTGGTGACGTCACTAACAACGAAGTGGCGAAACATGAGTGCCGAAGAAATTGCTGTTGCAACTGTGCTAGCTCATATGGCTAATTTCGACAGTCGACTGCAGCGGGTTATTTTTACGTCGAATGTGCAAACTAGAAGTAAACTGCAATCAGAGTTGAAGGCGTTTATATTTGATCGCAAACGCAATGCTGGCCGTGATGACCTGATTTCAAGAGAACCAAGCCGTCTCCTGTTGTATGCCATTTTTGTGGAAAACCCGGTCATAAGATGGCAGATTGCAGAACCAAACTACGACAAGCTGTGGAGACGAAACCGCAGCGCGAGAAGCCGAATGTGACCTGTTTCCGGTGTGGCCAGCCAGGCCATTTTGCTAATAAATGTTCCAATAAAACGACTGCAACTAGACAGAAATCGGTCCAACGCAAGAGTGTCAACCAGTGCTTTGTGGCAGAGCCAAAAGGGAGTATGACTCAACGAGGTGAGATCTTTCCAATTTGTTTTGACTTAGGAGCGGAATGTTCGATAATTAAGCAGAAGATTAGCAATAAGTTATCAGGCAAACGCATTAATAATATTGTAATTTTAAAGGGCATTGGCGATGCCGGTATATATTGTACATTGCAAATTTTAAGTAGCGTTGAGGTAAACGGAAATGTTTTGGAAATCTTATTTAATGTTGTACAGGATGAACAGTTGCAAAATGATATTGTGATTGGACGTGAAATCCTTAGCCAGGGTTTTAATGTTATACTGGCGTCTGATAAGTTTGAAATTGTAAAATCAAAATCTGTGAACAATTGTTCTGTGTCTGAACAGCCAGGCAACTTGATCGATCTCGATACTGAATTAGTTGGAAATGACAAAGATGAATTAATTAAATTACTTGAAAAATACTCTGCAGCATTTACTAAAGGTATCCCTTGTACGCGAGTAAGCACTGGTGAAATGAAAATTCGTTTGGCTGACCCTAACAAAACGGTACAACGGCGGCCATATAGACTCAGTCCTGATGAGAGAGACACCGTACGAACTAGGCTCAACGAGTTAATGGAGCGTAATATCGTCCGTCCTAGTTGCTCTCCTTTTGCTAGCCCTATACTACTCGTCAAAAAAAAAGACGGTTCAGACCGTCTCTGTGTAGACTATAGAGAGTTAAACTCAAACACAGTTTCAGACAGGTACCCGTTGCCGCTTATAAATGATCAAATAGTCAGGCTTCGTGGGGCGAAATATTTTACTTGTTTGGACATGGCTAGCGGATTCCACCAAATTCCAATTCATCCGGATTCAGTTGAGTACACTGCGTTCGTAACGCTTGACGGGCAATACGAGTTTTTGACAATGCCTTTTGGTCTTAAAAATGCGCCATCCGTTTTTCAGCGCGCAGTTATAAAGGCATTGGGAGATCTGGCCTACTCGTTTGTAATCGTTTATATGGATGACATTATGGTAGTGTCACCGACAAAGCAGTTGGCTCTTGAAAGGTTAAATATCGTGTTGGAAGTGCTTACTAAAGCTGGATCTTTTTTCAATGTTAAAAAGTGTAGTTTTCTGAAAACTGTTGTTCAATACTTGGGTTATGAGGTAAGAGCGGGTGAAATTAGGCCAAATTCACGGAAAATTCTTGCATTGAGTTCATTGCCTCCGCCACAATCTGTCCATGCAGTGAGACAGTTCATTGGTCTTGCTTCATACTTCCGTAAATTTGTTCCTCGTTTTTCTCAAATAATGCGACCACTGTATTCTCTTACTTCGGAGAAGGGCTGCTTTACTTGGAATACAGAGCAGGAAGAAGTTCGAAAAAAGATTATAACCATCCTCACGAATGAACTTACTGTTCTAGTGATCTTTGATCCCCAATATCCGATTGAGTTACATACAGATGCTAGTTCATGCGGATATGGTGCTATGCTCCTACATTGCATCAATAATAATCGTCATGTAGTGGAATATTTTAGCAAAACAACTTCCTCTGCTGAGTCTAGGTACCATTCGTACGAATTGGAGACCTTGGCAGTTGTTGCGTCAGTTAAGCATTTTCGTCATTATCTGCTTGGCCGCGATTTTGTGGTTTACACTGACTGTAATTCCTTAAAGACCACACGCACAAAATGAGATCTGACTCCCAGAATACACCGCTGGTGGGCTTATTTGCAATCTCTTAACTTTGACATCCAATATAGAGAAGGAAAACGCATGGCTCACGTTTACTTTTTGTCAAGAAACCCCCTTCCTTCAAAGCCTGACTCGGTGGTACATAGTATTCCTGAAAGGCGAGTAAATTTAACAGAAATTTCAAGCGATTGGCTACTCGCTGAACAGCGACTAGATTCTGAAATAGCCGATATAGTCACTAAATTAAATTCAAACGTAATTGCTGAAGACTTGTCCAATTCGTATGAGCTAAGAAAAGGCGTGTTGTATCGCAAAATTCAAAGGAATGGTAGGACTCGTTGTTTGCCGATAGTACCACGTGCATTCAAATTGTCTGTGATAAATCAAGTGCACGAATCAATTATGCACTTGGGATGGAAGAAAACGCTTGATAAAGTTTATGAGTTTTATTGGTTCGAAAAGATGAGTAAATACGTTCGTAAGTTTGTGGACAATTGTATAACTTGTAGATCCGTCAAGTCCCCTTCGGGAAAAGTTCAAGCAGAGCTGCATCCCATTCCAAAGGTCAGTGTGCCTTGGCATACTATACATGTGGACATAACGGGAAACTTGAGTGGTAAAATTGACCTTAAGGAATATATTATTGTTCAAGTCGATGCTTTTACTAAATACGTCCATCTATGTCATACGCTAAGATTGGATGCCGAAAGCTGTGTGAAGGCTATGAAGGCTTCAATTTCTTTGTTTGGGGTACCGAACCGTATCATAGCTGACCAGGGTAGATGCTTCACTAGCTCAAAATTCTGCTCGTCGCAGAAAATAAAACTTCATTTAATTGCTGCAGGAGCTAGCCGTGCAAACGGTCAAGTTGAACGCGTAATGAGCACGTTGAAAAATTTGTTAACTGCAGTTGAATCAAGCCACCGGTCATGGCAAGATGCTCTTGGTGAGGTACAACTTGCCTTAAATTGCACTGTTTGTCGTGCAACGAAAGCCAGTCCTCTAGAGATGCTAATCGGAAAAGAGCCTCGTCCTCTTGGCTTGATTTCACCATGTGAAACGGAGGTTGAAGTTGATTTAGCGAGCATTAGAGCCCGAGCAACCGAAAGTATGAAATGATAAGTCGAGATTCGATAAGAGTAAGGCAACTGTTGTAAGACACAATGTTGGTGAATATGTACTGCTTAAGAATGAGGAAAGGCATCAGACTAAGTTGGATGCAAAGTTCAAGGGCCCATTTTTAGTGGTTGAGGTTCTCGATGGAGACAGATACATGCTAAAGTCAGTGCGAAATAAGCGAATGTACAAGTATTGTCACGAAGATATTCGAAAAATGCCAGAGGGTCATATTCCAAGTGAATTAGATATCGAGAGAGAAGAGTTAAGCCTGCCAATGAGTCCAGTTGGGACGACGAGTCAGCCGTCTAAGCCAGACGATGTGTCAGCCGTCTAGAGTAGACGATGTGTTATCCGTCTGAGAGAGACGATGAGTTATCCGTTCTAATGTAACGATGTGTAAGCCGTCCAGGTGGGACGATGAGTTCAGTTGGAACGAAAGACAGCCGTCCAGGTGGGACGATGAGTTCAGTTGGAACGAATGAGAGTATACTGGCGGAAGACCAATGAATGGTATTAGTGAGAGAGACTTCTACGAATTGAGTCGTTATTGTGACAAATAGTATAAAAGAAATCTGAACATGTTTTATTTATAAGTCGATATAACTTAAAATTGTATTGGAGTATGAAGAGAAAATGTTGTTATAAGTCAAGAGAAAATAAACGAAAACATAAGTCAAAGTTGTGTTAGTGTACAGTCGAGTTGATCTATGTGAGATATGGTGTTTATCATGATTTTATTACGAAACTACACGAGGACGTGTAAACGTCAGGTTGGCCGTGTCGTATTATTGCAAGTCTCTTCTTGAAGCGTGTGTATTTGTTGTTCCTGAATTCCTTCTAGAAGCGTGTATGCTTATTGTTGCTAATTTCTTTGGCTTTCCATCTTAGCCCTTGACTTCGTGCAGCTGTGTTAGCCTGAACGCAAACAAGCTGGAAAGAGTGAGAGGAATTGAGCTGCAGCTGAACGTAGTCCCTAGAGCGGCTGAGTGCGAGTGAGACGGGAACATGTTCTTGCGACATGTGTGGTCCTAAGTTTAGACAAAGCTAGAGTAGGCTGCTGGTGACAGAAGTCGACTAAGGGCAGACTGAATCCTACGCTAGTATCGTCAGCACGCATTGGGAATTCGTTGATTTGCTCGGTTCGGTGTCACTCGCTTATAAAACGCAATCTCTTAGTAATGTCTAATTTGGAAAATAACGCTAACCCGACATACATATGTATATGAATGTAAAGCTAAATGTTTGTTAATTAATTATATGTATGTAAATGTTTTTATATGCATGCAGACTCCCTAAAGAAGGCGTAACAAACTCCGAAACGCGTCGGAGCATAATTTTAATAAAGAAAGTGATATTGTTTTTATTAAAATGAACTACGAATGTTAATCTCCAGCACAGTTTGCAGCTCCACATCCCACACACCACAGACGCTTTCAATCGTGTATAAGTGCAAGTATGATTATGATCTGTTCCCTATACTTGCAACCGATTCATTGGGTGCAATACTCACTTGAAGAACTCAAGATATTCGGGCAGAGCGATGCTGTGAAGCCATTGCTGTAGGCTGGTCACACCCAGTTGTTTGTTCTCCTGCTGCGTCTTAATAGGCACCTGGGGCAGAAACTCCGCCGGCGGTAATGTTTCCACAAAAGGTGCGCTTGGGAGCATCCCGTTCCGGAATGTGCAACAGAGTAATGTCTGTCTCCACAAAGACATTGCGCTGACAAAATATAAATTTAATTAAATCTTAATAAGAATTTGTGTTAATCATGTATGCTTACCACGAATTTGTAGTTGTCATAGCCATTCTCAAAGAGTATGCGCTCCAGATGCAGCAATGCAACATTGCGCAGTCTTTCGGCCAATTCGCGACGCTCCGGCAGAACTTTCAGAATTTCAAAGTCCAGCTCAATATCATGGGTGGGCGTTATGTTGGTATTAAGAATGCATTGAAGGTACTCAATGTCGACTGGGCGCTGCTTGAAGGAATGTAAAAAAAATATAAAAATATATTATATAAAGTAAAAATCTACGTCTTACGAGAAACCCCTACGTTTATTAATGAAAAATTATATATATAAGTCAATTGAACAACTACACTATATTACGTTATTCTTCTAAAATGGGAGGTGTATTGCAATATGCATTATTGTATTGAAATACATAAATATGCGACACTTTGGTGCATATAATAACAAACATAAAGCCAAAAGCGCAGAGCCACTTGAGGTTAATGACTCAGGCTCATATTACGCAGCGCGGACAGCTAGTACTCTAGCTGGCCATTTAGCTGACGGGCGCTTATGTAGCGCTTGCCAAGAGTATCCTATTTGTATATACCAATGCATGCACATACCACACACTCTCTCTTTTAAGTATGCTCTGCTGCGACAGAGCGATAAATATATTAATATCTTTATCTTAAGGTGGGAACTCATTTCAATCATGATCGCGATTCATGCGTGTACGTGTATTCAATAGAGAAGCAACAACACATACGAGCAACAACACTGAGCGCGTTGCATATGAAGTGCATTCAAAAAACTACCACCAAATATGCTAATGAGCGTAATTTGGCAGCAACAAAGCTTCGTGATCGGAGACAAATATCAAGCATATGTTGATATTCCTCTCTGATCAAGAAACTTTCGGTTGAGAGGAGTGCGCTCTTTAGTTTCTGTGATCGCGCTCATCTTGATGGCGATCATAGGCAAAGCTCACACGGACGAAGCACACATGCATACTTTCGCTCAAATCTACGCATATAATGATGCTGGATCGCGATCAAGATTGAAGCCAGCAAGCATTTCAAGAAATTTATGATCACATTTGAGTCATTTTCGACTCCTCTAATTGATTAAAATAGTCACAAGTGCGCTTGTTTTCCGACCCGAAATGACTCTTTCGTCGGGAGAAAATGGTACCCTAGCCGCGACTCCTCCTAAAGAGTCGCTTATGACTCTTCTGAGCGAGTCGCTTTTGACTCTTCTCAAAGAGTCGCTTATTTGCTTTCAATAAAAATATAATCAAAGAAATGGGTTTTTTAAAATTTAATGTCATAATTTGTAAAAAGTAATTTATTTAATGCAAAGTAAACTTAAAAGTATAAATGCCTATGAACGTATTTAACTCAATCAAAAAAATTATGGTCAACATTTGGTTTGCTTCGCGTCATCTGCTCTTGCACATTTAATTACACTAATTTTAACTTTTCTTGCAAACAACTTTTTAGCATCCTATTTTGCCACTTTTCCCAACAGTTTAGCTGACATTATCTTTAATAATTAGTATTATTATTTTAATTTAAAATATATTAAGTTATTTTTGATTTAAAATGCAACACTTGGCTTACCTTTACTTCACTTTCAACTAATATAAATGAAGAGAAATACAGAATTTGCATGAGCTCTGAAAAAAAACACCACTAGAAAAAATAGAAAGAAAGCGGTAAAGCGAGCGAATTAGAGTGCATAGCTAGACGCAAAACAATCATTTTTGAAACCCCTGCGCGATCAATTTTGGATTTGCTTTACATTTTGTTAGTATAATTTCAGCGAATCATTTTTTGAGCATATGCGCAAGTCATTTTCGATCACCAATCTCTTTTTAATCAGTAACGCGACTCGAAAAATACTCCTCAATGTGATTTTTGCAAAACGATCTCCCAAATGCTAGCTGGGAAGTGAGTTCCCACCTTTAGGTTTGAAAAGAGTGCCGAATAAAGAACATTCATAAAAACCTACTCAAGGCAAACTGTTGTGGTGTTTCTATTAAAACATTACAATATAAACTTAAGCAAAGTTCACTTAGAGAAGATAGTTTAAAACAAGTTTTTATTCTGCTATATTTATACAAATCTTGGCAATGCCAATTATTTGGAGACTCTTTTCGTTTCTGCTGATGCTATTAGTTTATCTGCACTCAACGCAGGCAATATGGTTTCCCTGGTATTTTCATCGCTATGGCTTTGAACCACACAGCAACCGCCATAATGGAGCTGTGAAACCACCTACAGCAGCTGGATCGGGCAAAACTACACCAGGACCCCAGTCCAATAAAAGCAACTCGGCAACTTGTCCGCCCGGCTATGAGTTAAAGAGCACGGGCTCTGTCGCTAAGCATGATCGACTTTGTGATGATAATCCTTTGGTTATACAGCTGGCCCGGCTCTATGTAGTCAGTCCAGAGCGAATTGTTCTGCTCCTAGCGCAGCCTCAACTGATGGAGTCCTGTGAAGAGATTGCCGACGTGCTTAACCACATAAGCACCGCCACAAGTAACTGTGTACTAGCAGAGGACAACATTTATGGCAAGTTAACAAATGGTCTCAAGTACTACAAGACGGAGGTTTGCGATGGTGGTATGGAAAGCAGAGCAAATAAGAAACGCTGCGCGGGTCTCAGTGAGGCACACAATTGTCTGAAGGAGCTGCGTACGGACATGATCGAGTGCGAGGCGCCTGCGGATTGGTATGAGAAAAGCAATGCGACGAAGGTGTGTCAGTTCTTTAACGATGTGCTAGACTGTTACTACACAAGAGGGGCCATGTTGTGCGGCTTAGAGGCGGCTAAGCAGCTAAGATCCTTTGCTGGTGATAGCATGAAACGTGCTATTATTCATTCTTGCGAGGTGAACAAGCGTTTGCCAAGAGTAACTGATCCCATGCCTGTTCTATCTACGGCATTTGTTTTCTGGCCTGAGAGTTTTGTTTCTTATTTGCTGCTCGCATTGTGTTTTCGCCATGCATTATAATTTGTCTTATATACGTTTGTATGCATGTATATAATATATTTATTTATGTTTACTATCTTGCCCATTCGGGCAAACAAATCATTTATCAAATGCTCGACTTCATCTTTGGGCCTAATGCCAACATAAGTGTTTTGCCGTATCAAGCAAATTTCAATAAATACCCAGGGGACTTAAACTGTCGACAAAATAAGCCAATTTACCGACAGTTAACTCCCATACTCGTACACACAACTGTTCCCAGTTTATGTCACAACCGCAGGACATAAACAGGACACACTCAGGTTTGCATTGAAGGTATGCTTGGGGCAAAACTCATCAATTATGTTGCCGCGGCAGCGAATCTATAGCTTGGTGCGAATGTGTAATAAATATATCTGCGTGTGTATGTATGGTTTATACGCCCTGTATTCATAAATTGTTAAAAGGGAGAACTAAAAGTCTGCACATTTTTGTAACAAGCAGAAGGAATATATATATTCTTGATCAGTGTTTGATAAAATCGATTTTTGAACTCTACCTCAAATATATTTCCTTAATTTTTAGCAAGCATGATTTATAGGCCACTTATGATCTATTGCGAAAGTTTAAATTTTATCAGCCACATACAGTATTTCCAGAAACTAGTTTCAGTACTGATGAGCGGGGGGTAACAGCAGTGCAGCCACCACCCGAAGTGCTCTGCCTGCATGTTACCCAGAACTGCTTGATGCATGTGTATGTATGTGTCTCCGTACGAAAAGCATTTAAGAATTTTAGACCAGGATACAGGGTATCTCTTAGTTGGGTATTCTTTAGTCAATCATTCTTACTTGTTGTTAATGACCTTTTTACCAATCAAGTCACAAGTAAAAATGTTCTACTCGCGTATAGCAAACTACGAGAGCCCTGTATCCCGGCCTGAAATATCTAATCACACCTTCGTACACACAAGTGGCAGCTGCGCTACTACTCCCCTCTTATCAGCAGTTCAAAAATAGTTTCTTGAATAGCTTCAGTGTTTAATTTCTGATTTCAATACAATTTGAAGCTTACCCCAGAATTTACTACCTTAAATTTTTTAGTTAAAGCTTTTGAAAGCACTTTATTTTCGAATGGTATTCAGATCAACAAGATACCAACATTACAAATTTAGTATCTCTAGCTCTGCGAAATCTTTGGATTCATATATACATTTACAATTTATATAACTACGACTCTCAGTGGTGTAGATATTGGGGGATTAAGGGGATCAATAAGAAGAAGATTAAAATAAATGGCTTAAGCTGTTTACATTGAAACCAAATACAAATACTCAATTTCTGAACGTCTATGCTATGGATCTTGGACGAAATTTTTTTGGAAGCCTTTTCGGTCCACTTCAATTACGGTTCACTCGATAATAAAAAAAAATCCAAAAAATTTATTTAAAAAATTTCTAGCTTATCCTTCGCTTTACCAATAACCACCTGAATAACCTGTTCGATTTCATTTTCCCTATAGCTTTTTAGATTGTGTGAAATGTATAACAAATAGCTTAACTCAATTTTTCTGCCCGTAGGGGTAAATATTTCTAGGTCGATGCTCTATTATTTTTGTAGAAAAACGACTGAGTCAATCTAAGAAAAATCAAAATCTTACACATTTTACCTCAAACCTTATTTAACGCCCGTGGTGATGGAAATTTTTTAATATCGGTCGGCATTCTGTTGAATTTGTTTTGATGCAGTCTTGAAAAGTTTAAAAAATTGATAACGACCATGTTTAATTTTTATTTGTGTGGAGCTTTGAAAATAAATTCGATTTAAATCACATGATAACCAAGAATGTTACATTTCAGACCCTTTTCGCCCATGGGGTGGATTTTCTAAAATATCACCACGTGTCAAATGGTTTTTTGTACAGATCCTTGAGTTGGAAGCCGTTTGGAAGATTTAAAAAAATAATTTCACACAACAGTTTTCCGCGATTTTCCACGATTGTGGGTGATATTTCCCTAACTCCGTCTAAGTGTGCACTTTCAGCTTCGTGGCACTTTCGATTTGGGCTGTGCAAAGAATCTATAAAACTTGATATTATTCTGCATTTTAAGAATTAATTTGATATGAGCAGAATGGCAAGACCAAAACAAAAATTTAAAAGAAAATTTTAAATTTTCAGAATCAAATTAAGTATGCGCCAACTAATGGAGCTGACTCCACTCAATCACACGATTGAACTCCAACGAAAGGCAATCCTTCTCAAAATATCATCCATAGGAGTGGGTAAAAATGGTATTAGCAGGGAAGATGCTAACAAATTAGAAAGAGAACTCCCCCTACTCATGCAACCGAGGGATGAAATGACCGCCGAGCTACTCTTCGAGCGTCACTTCGAAGTTCATCTTTGTAACAAAGAGAACTGGACGTTGCTGGAGGATGTACATCCCATGGAGAATCACACAATCACGTGGTATTCTGACGGATCCCTAACAAACCAAGGCAGGGGCCTTGGGGTGGAAGGCCCTCGGATTAAATACCACGAACATTTGGCAGATACACCAGCATCTTCCAAGCTGAGGTATGTGCCATCGAGAGATGTGCTGAATTCAACATCCTAAGAAAATATCAGAACAGAAGCATAGCCATACTCTCTGATAGCCAAGCAGCAATTAGCGCTTTATGCAGCCCAAAAATCTCGTCGAAGTTGGTTCGAGAAGTGCGAACCAAATTGAACCAACTAGGCAGGAAAAATAGGCTTGCCCTCAGATGGATCCCAGGACACAAAGATATACCCGGGAACGAAGCAGCTGATGAACTGGCTAAGCTAGGAGCAGGAAAACCTCTGGTAGGCCCAGAACCGTTCTGTGGCATAGGAAGAAACACAATAAGAGAACACCTTAGGATAGAAGAGGACAACAGAAGGCAGTCAAGCTGGAGAAATACACCAGGTCTAAGACAGGCCAAGTCACTCTTAGGAAATTATGATCTTAAAAGATTCAAACAACTAATACCATTGGGGAAGAATTCACTAAGATTAGTCACCGGCCTTCTGACGGGGCACTGTAGACTAAGAAACCACCTAATCAAGCTAGGAATTGTAAGAAGCGGGACATGCAGATTCTGTGAAATGGAGGCTGAAACCTCATCACACATACTAACAAACTGCACTGCCCTTGCCAGAAGAAGAAACATGTACCTGGGTGGGTTTTTCCTTCAGACAAACGATAAAGGTACTCTAGATCCGGCCAAGATCCTTGCATTCATGCAGGAGATAGGGTTGATGAGTGAGCTTTAGGCTTAGAAGGGGGCACAATAGATCTCATAGGTCGCAGTGCAACGCCCCCATCACTTATAATAATGCGCTAACTACTACAGGCATAGAAGTAAACAGGAATTCTCAGTAAAAATTAATATAAAGACAGTCAGTGCTGACTGACTGCCTAATTGGATATCATCGCCCAACCCAAACCGTTAGAGCTAGGATGTTGAAATTTTCACAGTAGGTTCCATCTATGATGAAAGTGCGCCCTAAGACGGGATTTTGGAAAATTCCACTCTCAAGCGTGGAAAATCGCGGAAACTGTTGTATGAAACTTGTTTGTTTACCCAAACTAATTGTCAGATCTACACAATAATTCATATTGGGAAATTCGACCACATGGTCGGAATATCGGTAGAAAACCTTTTCCATAGATTTTGGAAAATCTACCCACAAGGTCGGAAAATTCGCGGGAGAGTTTTGCATGAATTTTTTTTAGTTATCGTCCGATTGGCTTCAAACTCATTTTCAAAGCTCTGCACATTAAATAATTCGACATGTGTTTCACCGATTGTGGGAAATTCATCACTATGTTCGGAAAATTGGTGGAAAGCTCTGAAACTCGACATTTTTAATTTTCATGCGATTGGCCTTAAACTCACTTTCAAGGTTCTATAGCGAAAAAATAATAGGCGCTGTGGTCAAAGATTTTGGAAAAAGCTTTGTTTTGCATTCTTTTGCAAGTTAAACATTTTGTTAAAGTTAAAGTTCACTTATTCGTTGTCAAAATGCCTCGTAAAAAGCTCACGCTGAATGAAGGCAAAATAATGTTGAGTTTGCACATAACACAAAGAAAATCCTATTCATAAATTACAAAACTAGTGTTGAGGAGCCGTTCGTATTCGACACGAGACAAGATCTTTTAACTATGATGGTCGGGTTAAAAAGAAATCGAGAACTGGTCTTCCGCCACAGCTCAATGATCGAGACAAGCGCACAATATTATTGACAAGATCGCATTCCAGGGCGCTGTTAAAATAAGTGCGGTCATTGGCTCAACTCTTAATACCGTAACCATATCCTTAAAAAAGATCTGAAGCCAAGTGCTGAACGGTTTCGTATTGGGTCATCTTTTCACTGTTATAAAGATGATGACCCAAAGCACACAGCAACAAACGCGTTGTTACGTTTAACCTAAAATGTGCCTTACGTGTACAAGCCACCCCCACAAAGCCCTGACCTCTATTGACCTCAAATCCCTGATCCTATTGAGTACGTGTGGAACAACTTGGAGGAAAACCTCCGGGGACGGGAAATTCGCAATTAGCCCGATCTAAAGGCAGCTTTACAGGAGGAATGGGAGAAAATTTGTCCTGTCTACATGGAATCGGTAGTTTCATCAATACCTCGACGACTTAATGTAGTTATTATAATAAAGGGATATCCCACAAAATATTAAAATTCATAACCATTGTGAAATGGGTTGTGTAAATAATCAACATTGAAGGTGTATCATGACTTCTGGGGAGCCAAATTCAATAATTTTCGGAGTTTTTCTTTATTTATAAGAAGACTACGGAAATTTACTGGTATTTCTTTTGTTTTCTATTCTTAAATATGTAGTTCAGAATATGTCAAACCATTTTTTACTCCCTGTACCCATAAAATGGGTAAAAACGGGGTACTAAATCCGTACAAATAAATTTAACAGGCCATACGCAGATCAAATTTGTTTCCAATTTCAGGTATCTCTCCCCGTTCCCCCGCAATTCGATAAAAATGTTTTATACCATAAATTTTAAAGAAGTTATATACGAAAGAAGATTCAATGCTGCAGCGCGGCGGGGAAGAAGCAGCATAGCCAAATGCCTCGCTTACGCAGTGGCTCGTGTGTGGGCGGCTTTGTGTATGTATACACGACGAAGATATGATTGGTAGTTTTAAACCTGAGTACAGGGAGATTCGTAGTCGGGGATACTCGACTAGAGCATTCATATTTGTTTCACTTTAAATAAAGCAATTTTGAAAAACACTGTATATATTCGACAAATTCACATATTACAGTTATTGCAGATACACTTAAATTATTGAAGCTATACACCTTAGATTTTAAGAATCAAGCTTCATGGGTTATGGTAAACATATTTTAACCTATCCTTTAATGTCTTTAATAGTTATAATTTGTATTTAAGGCAGAAAAGGATATGAAGAGTGGACTGCTTACTGAACTTAATATTGGGAAACATACAAAATAACATAATTATTTAAATGTAAATAAATGGAAATGAAAATGCAAAAATTTAAATTAATGCAATATGTTGAATTTGATTACTCACGTCAATCCAAATACACAAAAATTGCGTTATACAATACAATAGACTTTCCTAAATAGTTGAGCCACATGACCAATTATTTTTGTAGATTTGCAAATGAGTTTGACTCCAATTGCAAGAATAATAATAAAATGTCAGAGAAAAGCTTTCCTCCGATTTTCCACCCGTTGTGTTGACCCCCGAAGCGCCAAGCTTCAGTGAAAGAATTCGGATGAACAACAAATATACTGAATTCCAGAGCTCTCTATTACTTTACCGACCGTGAACGTGCATTTTCCAAAATCGGTGGCATATGTGTTAAATTATTTAATGTGAAGTGCTTTTGGTTCTTGCGCAATTTTAGAATTATATACACGTTCCTGGACTAAGACATGTCACTCGGCGTTTTATTAACTCGATGGAGGGTTTTTCGAAATCTCAGCTGTCAACCAGATATTAATCAGAAGTGCCTGGCTGAATCCATTGTGGTATGTCGCACTCGAACCCACCTCGAGTATGCAAAGCATTGTGTATTAAGCCCCTTGCTTAACGTACATGGGAGGCATATTAAAAAGACTGCCAGCTGGACCCACACTCAATAAGCAGTCCCATCAATACAGAACCAGTGCTGATGGTGGAACAAAAAAAGCTTTATTGACAGGTGTCGATTAAGAATTTAGCATTATTTGTGCTCAACGCAATGCATATATAAAAAATTTATTACACGCACGAAAACACACAAACGTGTCGCTTTTGCAGTCATCCATGGGGCAGTGGCATTGGTGGAAGGGGGGCATTTGGAAGTGCGCTTGTGTCGTGACATGTAAAATAAATCAACCGTGGAACGCTCGACTCTTCCATCCTTTCAGTGTGTTCACTTGCTACACATGTGGAAAGAAAACGTTGAGTAGAAGCTTACATGCGTAGAGAGAGAAGTATTGTGCCCGGAATGGGTGGTAGGGGGATTTGCACACGGCAATAGCACCAGTTGGCACTCTTGGTCTCTCTTGAGGCACTGATTGACAGTCAAAATTTAAGGGTAGATTGTTGAGATGGCTTGTTGAACTGATGCTGGGAAACGTTTCCGACCGAAGTGTTTACAATATATTCTTGATCAGATTATAATGCCGAGTCGATCTAGTGATGTTCATCTGTGTCTCTGCCAACTAAGGTCAGAAACGTTTCCTCTAATACGATATACTTTCGTGACAAAATTATACTAAGGGTCAATTAAGCAGAAGCACCAGTTATAAGTTTTCTTTATGCTGCCTGTTATTGGTCAGTTTGGCCAGTCACAGATGAGAAACCACAAAAATAAAGTATATACTTGATCAGTATCAAAAGCTGATTCGATCTAGGGATGTTTATCTGCATCTTATTTTTATGCAAACTATGATCGGAAACGTCTCCTTCAATGCGATATGTTTTCTGACAAAATTATAATAAGCTGTAACACCAATCATCACAATTCTTTTCCTGACTGCAATTGTTCAATTTCACGGTCACTTTCGAGAGAGAGCCAATCACAAACTTTAATGAAATTGAAAGTAAATGAGAAAACATTTTACACATGCCGCGTCTCTAGTGGCCTCGTGAATAAACACTTCCGCTTCAGTATTTTAATTCAAGAAAAGTTGAGCACTTGCTTAAGGTGATGGAGCTGAGCTCAAAGCAAGTGGCATTCCCGAGCGGCAGCAGTTAAAAGTAGAGAAATTAGCATGCAACCTCGTGGCAGTCCCGTTGGCTTATCACTCCCACGCCCCCTTCCGCAATCATAGTTTTAACAAACGCACCCACACGTTCGCACTTGACTTGGACTTCATTGCACTCTTGGAGCACATGAAGCGTACTTGTGGAGTCTACAGGTCAAGTGTTTATTACGCCCACGGGTAAAGCCTGAGAGCACTGCTAATTTGTAGCACATTGTGTTGTTTTGACTTGGCAAGAAGTGCAAATTGTTTATTTACTTATGTAATTGTGACGTTTCATGTGCTCGACAGATGCTCGAAAAAGTAGGCAAGCATTTTTCAAAAGGCTGATAATAGCAGCGCGCTACAGCAACTCGTCAGCAGCGACTTATCAATTTATATAAAACTAGCTGGTAATACCCCGGCCTTGTCCGGCGAAATATTTAATTAATAATTTAATTAATACACTTTTAAGAAAAATAATTAGATATCCACTGGTTGGCCATGCAACAGCAGTTATTTGCATATCATTTTGTGCAGTGTAAGCAGCAACTGTGTACAGGCTGGATGCGCAGTGAAAACAAATTCACCACGTTAAAGTAGTGTATACTAGTATGTCTCTGGCATGCAATGCTTTCTTCGGGCGGGATCCCGTTGCAGATACCTCGGAATTGCGCTAAGCTGCCACGTAGGCCAAATGGCGTGCGATCGTTCACTTTACAGAAATACCCTAAGCGGCATAAATGTGCAAATTATCGTAGTGTGAATATTATAGAAGGATTATTGAAAAAAGTAGCGAGTGAAACAAAAAAAATTTAACTATTGCGTCAGTAATTCAGATGCCATTGACGTGACGTGACGTGATATTTTAACATATATTATAGGAATTCAATTGAGACACGTGGTAATTTTTACTCCCTGTACCCATAAAATGCGTAAAGAGGGGCTACTCAATCTGTGATCTGTGATGTATATAACAGGCAGGAGGAGACTTCTTCGGCCCTATAAAGTATCTATATTCTTGATCAGTATCAAAAGAGACTTCGATTTTACCTTGTCCGCCTGTCTGTCCGTCTGTCCAGTTGGGGAAAGCAATGCTGTCGCTTGTGTGTGTGCGTCTTTGTGTATGTGTGTATGTATGTTTAAGTGTACGTGGTGCGGTCGGAAATTTTGACCTGGGTTCAGGGAGTCTTGTAGTCGGGTATACTCGACTACAGCATTTTTACTTGTTATTAAATAGGTTCCCGGAACAATGTTTGAAGGCTTGCCGAGTGCAGCGCTTATGACCACATCGCTGTTGCGTAGCCCCTTTGCAGCTTCACACACTTGTGTCCACAGAGTGCGTTTATGCTACACGAGCCCTTCTTTTCCAAGCGTCGCGACGCGTTGGTGTATTCTGTGTAAGGCCAACATATAGCCGTGCGCCGCACCAGCGCTAGCCATTATTTTGTAACGTCGTGCGCAGCTTGACTTGTCCCGATTTTAATACTCTGTTACCGAAGGGAAAGAGTATATTGGGCTTGCGAAATGTCCGTCTGTCCGTATGAACACAATTTTTTTCCACACCCTTGGAGCTAGAGCAACCAAACTTGGTATACATGTTGGTGTATGCCCTCAATTTATGAAGTGTCGTTTTGTTACTCCGTGTACCCAGAAAATGGGTAAGAACACCAAATTTTGAATGTAGGTTCGTGTATAGCAGGAGCAGTTCAAGTTTATTTTCGATCCGAGATATTCCCTCCCATTCCCCCGCTATTCGGTAAAAACTGTTTTACACAATTTTCATGATATAGCTTTGGAATTTAGCATGTACAATACTTTAGACACTCTTAATCTACTGTTCAAATTTTAAATGGATCAGATAATAAACAGGGAAGTTATTCAACAAACAAGATTCAGTACTGCAGCGCGGGGTGGAAGAAACAGCACAGCCGCCACTTGCTTGCGCTGTCGCTTGTGCTGTGTACGTATGTGTAAGTGTTTGAAGATGCGATCGAAAATTTTTGACATGGGCACTATGGGGAACTTGCCCATTTTTTTTAAAATTAATTAATAACTCGAGAACGAAGCTGGGTTTTTACTCCCTGTACCCATAAAATGGGTAAAAAGGGGGTATTGGATTTGTGCAAAAGTATGTAACAGGCAGAAGGAGACATCTCCGACCCTATAAAGTATATATATTCTTGATCAGCATCAAAAGAGATTTCGATTTGGCCATGTCCGTCTGTCCGTCCGTATGTATGAACGCAACGATCTCAGCAACTATAAGAGCTAGAGACACCAAATTTGGAATGTAGGCTCGTGTATAGCAGGCGCAGGTCAAGTTTATTTCTGATCTCAGATATCTCCCCCCGTTCCCCCGCAAATCGATCAAAACGTTTTACAGTCACAGTTTTAAAGATATAGCTTTGGAATTTGACATGTACAACACTTTAGTCACTCTTAACCTGCTGTCAAAATTTCAAGTCGATCGGATAATAAACACGGAAGTTATTCAACGAACAAGATTCAGTACTAGAGCGAGGGGGGAAGAAGCACAGCCACGATTAAAATGCCTTGCTTGCGCTCTCGCTTTTCTGCCGCTTGTGTGTGTACGGCTTTTTGTATGTATGAGTGTATGGGTAATTTTTGACTTGGGTACAGGGTGTTTTGTAGTCGGGTATACTCGACTATAGCATTCTTACTTGTTTTCCATGCTATCCGGACCAAACTGCCAAACGGACTATTATGCTTTTCACATTATTCCAAAAAATATCAAACTCGCACTACTATATCATATAGGAACTTTCGGTCAAAAAAGACTTCTGCATGAACAAATATTTTTTAAAAGAAATTATTTATTGTAACAAAAAATATATATTCCATTATAAAAATTATTATAAAAATACATTCAAGTAAGTCAAAACACCATTTTTTTTTCATTATTTTGCCTTTTTTGTTCGCGTCACACTTGAAAAAGCTGTTCGTTGCCCAAAATTTTACCAGCTAAACATTTAATTTTTGTCAAAAGTGCACATAAGTGCATGTTAGGCTTAATTGCCCGGATTCAGAATTGGTTACATTGCTAGGAAATGCTAAGAACATTACTTCCACTCTAAGTAAACTTTTTTTTCGAAAAATTTACATTTAAGGCAAGTTTTTAAAATACAGAAAACAACACACAAAACAAATAATATCATCAAAACAGATATATACTCACAAAGTGGAGACCATACTGAAAATTATCCACTATAAATATATATATGGGCATTTCCACAAAAAGGTCCACTGTGACCGAAAAATTAAAACGCATCCAAAAATTTCTTTTGAATTTTATTTATAAAGAGAAATGTCCCAAGTTTATGAAATCAAAGAGTTCAAGGCTTTTCTTAGTTGCAATGCGAAGTAATCGTCCTCTAAAGTTGAAGCGCATGTTTGGTTTAGATTTGCGCATTTGTAAGACCATCTTCTCTTCAAAATCCAATTTTCTAACATTTATGATGCAGGTTCACTCTGATCGCAAAAATCTTGTCAAATCAACAAATAACCACAGAAAAATGCAAGAAGAGCAAACAGATGTCAATTATGGGTAAATTTTTGATTTGCTTTTAATACTATTCTAATGTAACGTAATGACACCGAAATAAGCATTTAGTATCCCCAAATCTGCCCTAATGATCCAAAGTGCGCCAAATTTTAAATTAAAACAAAGTGTTGTAAGATAAAGTGAATAAAATAAACTATCGAGGCATAGACAAAATATTGAATTTTTTGTAAAATTTCAAAAGTGTGTAACGTAACGTCATCGTACATGCTTTTCTTGCATATTGGGCATTTCCATCGAAAGTCCATCGGGACCGAAATATTAAAATTCATCCAAAAATGTTTGAAAGTGTATTCCATTAAGTTAATGTTAATGTTGGACCCGAAATAAATGTATTATATATAAAAAGTTTTAAAGAAAAATCATTTAAAACAAGTAAGAATGTTCTAGTCGAGTATACCCGACTACGAAACTCCCTTTACCCAAGTCTAAAACTTCCAATCATATGTTCGTCTCTTACTCATGCACGCACACATACACAAAGCATACACACACACGCGAGCCACAGCGTACGCAAGGCATTTTATGTCGTGGCTGTGCTTCTTTTTCCCCCCCTCGCTCTGGTACTGAATATTGTTCATTGAATAACTTCCGTGTTTATTATCCGATCGACTTAAAATTTGCACAGTAGATTAAGAGTGACCGAAGTAGTTTACATGCCAAATCCCAAAGCGACCTCTTTAAAACTGTGGCTGCAAAACGTTTTGATCGATTTGCGGGGGAACGGGGTAAGATATCAGAGATTGGAAATAAACTTGATCTGCGTATGGTATACAGGAACCTACATTCCAAATTTGGTGTCTCTAGCTCTTGTAGTTGCTGAGATCGACGCGTTCATACGGACAGACAGACAGACGGACAGACGGGCAGACAGACGGACATGGCCAAATCGAAATCTCTTTTGATACTGATCAAGAATATATATACTTTATAGGGTCGGAGATGTCTCCTTCTGCCTGTTACATACTTTTGCACAAGTCCAATACCCCCTTTTTACCCATTTTATGGGTACAGGAAGTAAAAATATACCATGGAAATTTATTTAACGTAACGCCATGTATCGTAACGTGTCATAGTACCACAAAAAAAAAAAAAAAACCTGCAAAGAGTTTTTAATACTATCAATTGGAAAACATACCATATTCCACATTATACAAAAAATAATAATTTGCCAAAAGGCTTGCTAACTTCGCTGAATTTTGCATGTTTACAACTTCAAGTCGGAACCAACTTCTGTTTATGCAACATAACGCCATCGTCTATTTTGGCTTATATCTTCTAATCGGACTGTTCGACTGTGATCTTGGCACTTTATAGATTGACGATATACACCAATATGTGTACCAAATTTGGTTGCTCTAGCTCAAAGATAAAGGCAAAAAAATTGCGTTCATACGGACAGATGGATAGACGGACATTTCGCAAACCCAATATACTATTTTTCCCTTCGGGAACATAGTATAAAAAGTGTACAGCATTAGCCAGAGTGCTTTGTTTCAAACAGCCTTCATGTGTTCTCAATGTACTGTCATCAATATTTCGTTAATTTTAACAACTTTAATTTACGACTTTATTCCAAAAAAAATGGGCAAATTCCCCATAGTGCTGGGTTTAGGGAGTTTTTTAGTTGGGTATGCTCAACTGTAGTATTCTTATTTGTTATAATATATTGTGCAACATATTCTAACGCATCTGCTGACCGCTTCTTCCACTTCACAGCCAATCTCACAAACGTCCGCGGCAGTGGTAGCAGCAGCACTTTTGAAAATGTGGGTATTGAAGTTATGTTGATGTCCATCCAGGCAATGGATTCGACTACACCATTGGCCTTTGGTCCAAAATATCCGTGTTTTTCGCTAAGTTCACATGTAAAAGTTGGTTTGACGAAATACTTAGATCTAGCCTAAACCAATTGACACAATACGTACAAAATACTTAACAAATACGTGGACTTCACAAACATTCACAATGATTTTCTGTTAGATTAAACATTTACAAATTGTTAGATATGCTACCAACAAAAAAACAACTGTTCGCAGTCGAAATTAATATTACAAAAGACTTGGGTGATCGTACAGACCACCTTTTGACCGCATCGCTCCGAAAAAGTGCTCCAGTTGATCCTGCGATATCCTGGTGGTTATATTCGATTATTCGTAAATCGTGTCCAGCCATATTTTGCTTACAATGATTGACATTGAACACATCAAACCAATCGTTTGCCAGTTTAATAAAATCGGCAGTTTCGTAAGGGTTTTAAAAATCTAACCGCAGATTGTATCATCGTCTTATAGCACTTACTGTGCTATTACAAAGCAATTGTGTAGCCAATTTCACTTTCTGTCGGCAAGCAGATCGCACACTTAATTGATCATCTGTGACTTTCAATACAATTGATAAGTCTGAAGAGGATGTGTGCTGCATGGTTTGTTGGGTAAGAATTTTCCCGCCAATAACCAACCAGGAGTCGAGGAAGTGATTCCTTACTAACTTTATTAGGTATGGTACATCAGCAAATACAAACACCTTAATTGTCGCGTTAGCTGGGTGCTCAAACCATGTTTTTTCTTTACAAAATCAAGTAAGAATGTTATAGTCGAGTACAAAACTCCCCATACCCAGGTCAAAAATTTCCGATCGCATCTCCTTACACTTACACTTACACACACACACACATACACAGCGATGCACACACACAAACGACAGCGCATCGAGGCATTTTACGTGGTAGCTGTGCTGCTTCTTCTTATTCTGCAGTACGGAATCTTGTTTGTTGAATAACTTCCCTGTTTACGATCCGATCAACTTAAAACTTGGACAGTAGATCAAGAAAGACTAAAGTTTTGTACATGCTAAATCCCAAAGCTATATATTAAAACCTTTACTACAAAACGGTTTTATCGAATAGTGGGGAAATGGGGGGGAATATCTCAGATCTAAAATAAACTTGACCTGCTCCCGCTATACACGACCTATATACACTATATACGCTCTCCGACCCTATAAAGTATATATATTCTTGATCAGTAACAAAACAGATTTCGACCTGGCCATGTCCGTCTGTCTGTCCGTCTGGATGAACGCGTCGACCGCAGCAGCTATAAGAGCTAGAGACACAAAATTTGGAATGTAGGTTCCTATATACCATACGCAGATCAAGTTAGTTTCCAATCTCAGATATTTCCCCCCGTTCCCCCGCAAATAGATAAAAACGTTTTATACCAACAATTTTAAAGATTTGGCATGTATAATACTTCAACTGTCCAAATTTTAAGTTGATCAGATAATAAACACGCAAATTATTCCCAAAGAAGATTCAGTGCTGCAGCGCGGGGGGAAGAAGCAGCAAAGGCACCATTAAAAATACCTCGCCTGCGATATCGCTTGTGTGTGTACAGCTTTGTGTATGTGCGTGGGTATGTGTAAGTGTACGAAGATGCAATTTTATAGTCGGGCATACTCCACCATAGCATTCTTACTTGTTCTTATTTCAAATGTATAAACAGATTTAAAATGAAAAGTTTATTGAGCTCGGCATATTTTTTATAGGGAAATTTGGCAAATAAGTTTCTTTTTCGCTATTTTAAGTTTCTCTGAATGGTTTTTCAATTTGATCTGTAGCCAATTACCTTTATACCGTAACTATATTAAGCACACAAAATATCCAACTAATTTTACGGAAAACTAAGGGCAGCAGAGGGGATCAAACGTTTTTGCGACTTTGTTTAATATATATACTAGCTGGTTATACCCGGCCTTGCCCGGCGAAACATTTAGATGCACTTTGCATTATGCTGAATTTGAATACTTTCGTCAACCGTAAGAAAAACACAAATATAGCGTATCACAATAGCGGAACTAAATAGTTATTTGAGCCAAATGCTTTATGATTTGCTGAGTAGGGCAATGACCGAGCTAACTAAACATATAATCTCACTCATTTGACCTTAAATCCTATTTCCCGCCCGTGCCAACGGGTGGGCATAAAAATATTAAAATATTTTTGATAAAGTTGTTTTTAATTCAAGTCAATATTTTTAAGACAATTTTTTCCAAAAAGTGAAAACTCCCATATTTCGCACCAAAGTTATCCCATGTTGGTACCGCCACATGTATTGATAACCTTTCATTATATTGATGCGAATGTGAATCTGTGTGCATGTTGCTGGGCCGACTTCCTACATAATTAATTAATAAACTTAAAAGATTAAAGCTTACCAAATCGTAGTGCAACAAATATAAAATCGTTAATCGATAGCAAAGCCTTTGCTTTGCCTTTGCAGAAGCTGAGAGACATATCCAATACGTCAATTTCAGTCGCACTTTTAAGTTTTTGGGCCGAGATAGCGATAAATCGCGAGATTTTAATCATTTTAATTTAAACTATTATTAACAATTTAAAATTTCTGCGGTCTTATATATAACACTCAGGCAACTATGGAAAATATTTGATGTTTCCCAACACTAATACGAACAACTATTCTGTCGATATACGCATTCAAAGTCAGACATTTTGACGCAGTCTTTATATGGGGGCGCTATACTAAAGTATTACCCACAAAACACATGTCGAGCAGCAGCGCGCCATCTATCGTAGATCAATAGCAATTGCTTTATACATAGGCAGTGTTGAGAGACATAAGCTATATGGCGATTTTAGTCGCACTTATAAGTTTTAAGGCCAAGAAAGTAATTCAAGAGAGTGATTTCTTTTCTCCTTGCACTGTCAAGTTGTTTTTAAAATTTTCAAAGCCAATTTTCTTGTACACCCCAATATTTAACTTTTTTTTCGACAGTTCCACCTAACTTTATAATTAGAAGGTACAGTAAGAATTGTAGGCTTCTATGTGGGCTGCCCGAACGTCACCAGTCAATCCGTCAGTCAGGTTGAACTCTTTTATTTGTATAGATAAAATATGCAGCAAGTAAGAATGCCTTAGTCGAGGATACCCAGCTACGAGACACCCTGCACCCTGGTCTAAGATTCGTAAGCATATCTTCGTACACTAACATATACAAACATATAAATCAAGCAGTTTAAGGACATTGCACCCCCAGCTCTTCAGTACTGAAAATAAGCATTTTCTTTCTTACAATAAAACTATTAGTTGCCGTCAGAATCAGACATTCTTTTTGTTGGATGCTTCAGGCGCAAATTTCCAATACAGTTGAATCAATTAGTGAACAACCAATCCAAAAAAATAGTTTTCTTTATGCCGCTAAAGTGGATGACAATACATACAAACGTCAAATTAAGATTGTTAATATTAAGCATATATAAGTATTTCCTGTTCATCTGGCAAAAATAATTTAGTTAAATTAATTGGAGAAAAAATACTCACTATGATAGAAAAAAAGCGAAAAAAAGAATAAATAAAAAACCTTTGGGGAACATACGAAATATTGTAGAAGCTTCATATGGTAGATATATTTGGTGCCCCTTGTTATACTCTGTTTCCGAAGGCATGCGAAATGTCTGTCTGTTTTTTACCACACCCTTGAAGCTAGAGAAACCAAACTTGGTACACATGTTGGTGTATATCCTCAATTGAAGAAGTGTCAAAATCGACCCCCCCCCCCCCCCCCCCCCCCCCCCCTCCAACTCAAGGATCTGTGGTGATATTTTAGAAAATCCACCCAATGAGTAAAAAATCTGAAATATAACATTCTTGGTTATCGTGTGATTTGAATTGAATTTATTTTCAAAGCTCCACACAAGAACAAGTAAGAATGCTCTAGTCGAGTATACCCGACTACGAAACTCCCTGTACCCAGGTCTAAAACTTCCAATCATATGTTCGTCTCTTACACGTGCACGCACATATACATACACAAAGCCGCACACACGCGAGCCACAGCGTACGCAAGGCATTTTGAGTCATGGCTGTGCTTCTTCTTCCCCCCTCGCTTCAGTACTGAATCTTTTTCGTTGAATAACTTCCGTGTTTATTATCCGATCGACTTGAAATTTGGACAGTAGATTAAGAGTGACCAAAGTAGTGTACATGCCAAATCTTAAAGCTATATCTTTAAAACTGTGGCTGTAAAACGTTTTGATCGATTTGCGGGGGAACGGGGGGAGATATCTGAGATCAGAAATAAACTTGACCTGCGCCTGCTATACACGAACCTACATTCCAAATTTGGTGTCTCTAGCTCTTATAGTTGCTGAGATCGTTGCGTTCATACATACGGACGGACAGACGGACAGACGGACAGACAGACGGACATGGCCAAATCGAAATCTCTTTTGATGCTGATCAAGAATATATATACTTTATAGGGTCGGAGATGTCTCCTACTGCCTGTTACATACTTTTGCACAAATCCAATACCCCCTTTTTACCCATTTTATGGGTACAGGGAGTAAAAATCGTGGTCGTTATCAAATTTTTAAACTTTTTAAGACTGCATCAAAACTAATTCAACAATGCTGACCGATATTCAAGGTTCAAGGTCAAATGTGTAAGATTTGATTTTTCTTAGATTGACTTCAGTCGTTTTTCTACAAAAATAATTGAGCATCGGCCTAGGAATATTTACCTCAACGGGCAGAAAAAATGAGTTACGCTATTTGTTATATATTTTTCACAATCTAAAAAGCTATTGAGAAAATAAAATCAAACAGGTCATCCGTGTGGTTATTGGTAAAGCGAAGGATACGCTAGCAAAATTTTTTAATAAAATTATTGTTTTTTTATTAATTAATATCGAGTGAACCGAGTGAATAATCTCGTGGTCCAAGATCCATAACATAGACGTCCAGAAATTGATCATTTTATTTGGTTTCAATGTCAACAGCTTCGGCCACTTATTTTAATTTTCATGGATTAAAGAAAACACATCCTCATTTGCTAGAAAGGAGAGATCCATGGTTTAAATTAAGTCTAAATTAGCTTTTTGAAATTCATGATTCAAGGGTAGCGAAAGGCGTGAGCAAGATTCATGGGATTATTTCGATTTTTGGGTCTGAGGTTCTCAATTCAAACAAGCAAAATGGAAAAAATTCCTGAAATTCTTATACTATTTGATTATTTAAAACACATCGAGTCAGATTCAATCTCTTATGATTTCAGCGCGAAAGTCATATTTTAAGATAGTATAGACGTAATGTTTTTCCAGAAACTCAATGGGGGGGGGGGGGATTGATCCCCTTAATCCCCCCCCCCCCTATCTACACCACTGGTTACAGGGATTAAAAATCTATACAAAAATTCATTGAACACATATTTCACCGATCTTGGAAAATCTACCCTATGGGCGGTAAATGGAGGCCTCAAGGTTGTATGGGCGAAAGTCTAATTTTAGTCCGATCGCCTTCAAGTTCAATTTCAAAACTCTCTACAAAAAATAAGTTGACACGTGTATCAGCAATTTTGGAAAAATTCAGCCCCATTCGGAAAATAGGTAAAAAACTCTGGCATTCGACATTTTTTATTTTCATGCGACTTGCTTCAACTCATTTTTAATGTAGAACAAACACATAATAGGCGCGGTTCTCAAAGATTTTTGCAAATCTACCCCAAAGTCGGAAAATTCGCGGAAAACTGTTGTATGCAACTTTTTTGATTATCGTCCGATTGGTTTCAAACTCATTTTCAAAGCTCTACATATTAAATAATTCGACAGGTGTATCACCTATTTTGTAAAATTCAGACCCATGGTCGGAAAACTCTGAAATATGACATTTTTAATTTGCACGTGCTTGGTTTCAAACTAATTTTCAAGGTTCTACAGGAAAAAACAATTGGCGTGGTGGTAATAGGTTGTGGAAAATCTACCCCCAAAGTCGGAAAATTCGTGAATAACTGCTGCATGAAACATTTTTTATTTTCGTCCGATTGACTCCAAACTCAACTTACTTTTCTCTTTATCAACCAATTATTTTGAAACTAATTTTCAAAACACCTCACATTAAATACTTCGACACATGTGCTACCGGCTTTGAAATATGCATGCCAACAGGAAGGGATGAAGTCTGGAATTTAGCATTTTCATTTTCATGCAAAAGGCTTCATACTAATTTCAAAATATTAATAAAAAAACCCTCGGTACTTTGCGGAAAATACATAGGGCGGAAAATTGTTGGAAAGCTTTAGTCTGGATTCTTAGTATTATTCTTGGAATTGGCTTCAAATGCCAAATGATTTTAGAAAATCCATTCCTACGCGTCGCCACGGGTGAAAATGAAAACCAAAGTCAAATGAATGGGATTATTTGATTAGTTAGATCGGCTTTAAAGTCATTTTCATGGCCCTACACAAAAAACATGTCACGTGGCTCAACTATTTAGTTTTCTATCCCCACGGCAGGAAAACTGTAAAACGTTACTTATGTGTAGTGCTTACGGTTGACGAAAGTAGTAAAATTTAAAATAATGCACTTTCATCTAAATATTTCGCCGGTCAAGGCCGGGTTATTACCTTCTAGTATTCTATATAACATTGCGAGCTAAGAAGAGCGTAGTTAGATTTAGCAATAGAATATTTAGATAAGTCAAGACAGAACCAGACATCTCAAGCTTTTTAAAAAATTTTGACTTAATATTTTCACTCCCTGTACCCATAAAATGGGTAAAAATGGGGTATTGTATTTGTGCAAAAGTATGTAACAGGCATAAGGTGACATCTCCAACCCTATAAAGTATATATATTCTCACTCAGAGAAAAATGGCCGTTCTAGTTCTAAAATTATCGGGCTGGAATTTATACAGAATTTTTCTTAAAATTTTAAGTATTATTCGTTCTTTGAAATTCTTAAATTTAGTATGAATTAATCTTGATTTAAAAAATAACCCATTATTCTCTAAAAATAAGATTATAATTCTTAAAATTAAGCTCAAAATACTTAGTACAAGAAATTTCGTAATTGATCTAAGCGTTAAACGAGCTAGGATTATTATTCTTAATTGACAAACAAATTTTTCTTAAAAGCCCATATTAATATAAATTATTTATTTTATAAATTCTATGCACTTACATAATTTATGCCAAGCACATAGTTTAGGTTTAAGTTTTGAAATACCAAAATCTTGGAATAAATTGCAATAATTTGTATATATGTAAGTCGACAAGCCTACAATTAAAATAATGTATTTTTTTTTTTTTATTAGACGATATAATTAAAAATAGCGTTTCATTATAAAAATAATTTTAAAACACATTTGGGACTGGCTTTGACGGTAAAAAACAAAAAAAAAAAGAAAATCCATAATTTTATAATTGTCAGATAACAATCAAGTGATGTCATGTCTGGACTGAGCCAACCGTGAGTGCTTGGCAGGGAGACTGCGCTTTGGTAGCTGCTCAAGGAATGTGCGCTTGAGTCTCCTGATTCTTGGTTTCTCAACGTCGAATTTGAGTGCATTCGCCAGAGGGTTTACGTGATTTGCGTATCTACCATTTTGTTTATCAGCGGTAGAGTTTATTATATCAATTAATGGTGCAATCCCAAGGTCTCTCATTATGTCCTTATTTCTCGCAAAAGGAAAGCACAATAAGGATTGGACCCTTTTTAAGAGATATGGGGCCGCTGTACCCCATACTGAAACACCGTACCTCCAAATGGGCTGAATCATCGACTTAAATAACAAAACCTTGCTAGCGAGGCGCAATTTGGACCTGGGTCGAAGGAGCCAATCCATGCGTTTGAACCTTGTGTTAATTGTCCCTATAATTTTACATACATGTTGCTTCCAAGTCAAGCCTCTATCTAGACATAGCCCGAGGTATTTTTGCGAGGTCACCACCTTCATAACCACCCCATCTAAACATATAGCCGGGCAAGAATCACGCCTTTTTGTGAATGTCATCTGTACAAACTTATCCCGCGAGATACAGATATTCCACTGCTTTGCCCAGCTTTGAAATTTGTTAGTGAATTTCTGCAGACGTCGGCTTGCTGTTGCAGGGGAGGCGCTGAAGCAAATGGCGGTAGTGTCATCAGCATAGGTCGCCAATATACTGCTATTGATAGGGGGCATCGACATATCGCTTGTAAAAATGTTGTAGAGTGTAGGGCTCAAAGCGCTACCTTGCGGGACTCCGGCTCTGATCGGTCTGAAGGAGGAAAGACAACCATTTATTTGCACTGAGAAATATCTCCCCGAAAGCCACGACTCACTCGCTTAAGCTTGAACAGCAGTCCGTCATGCCTGTGAAATGCCTGCTGAATATCAAAGAAGACAGCCGCGCCATACTGTTTCTCGTCAAAACACTCCAAAATCCTATCAACCACTCTATGAAGCTGCTCCGTCGTTCCGTGATGAGGCCGAAAAAAAAGACTCAAAGGCTCAAAGACTTTGCCGAAGGTAGGCAGTAGGCTAATCGGCCTATACGATTCTGGGAAATCGACTGGTTTGCCTGGCTTGAGAATCATTGAAACTAAGGCCTTCTTCCAGACCTCCGGAAAGTAACCCATCTTTAGGCAGGCATTGAAAATCTTAAGCAAGAAACTAGTACCGCATACCGGAAGAGATTTGACAACACGTTCACAAATGCCGTCCAGACCAGGGACCTTCCTTGGCTTCAGTGCCTTTATCTCCCTTTCAAGCTCAATCATGGAAATGCTTGATGGTTCGTCATGATGATCCAATTTCCTCTGGAGGTCGTCAATGATGGAAGCCACACTGTCTACTGGCGCCAGACAAAACGGAAAGAGCCGATTTTCCAATTCATCAGCAAAAAGCTCGGATTTCTCGAGATCAGAACGACACCAACCGTGCTCACTCTGTATCGAGTGGTTAGCAGCTGGTTGTCGCTTAATATTGCGAGTGAGACGCCAAAGATTGTGCTCGTGTGGGGAATTAGGATCTGCTTGCTCTAGCATGTCGTCAAAATAGACTGCGCGAGCAGCATTCAAGGCCAGCCTAAGTGACGCCGCAAGTCTCTTCCATTCCCTATTATCTGCGGGGTTCCCAATCCGAACCCAGCGCCGTCGGATCCTTCTCTTCTCTCTTAAAAGTGCCCGAATCTTATCATTCACTGGAATGACGAGCCCTGAGGCCCGCGAGGAGCAAGCTTGACCCGAGGCCTGCAGAGCCGCCTCATTAATGATTGTCGCAAGTGTATCCACAGCCGCGTCAACATCGTTATGAGTAGATAAGGGAGTATCCAAATTAATATGGTTGTCAACATATTGTCTAAAACGGCGAATATTGGAGCCCCCCGACAGAAGAGGTCTTCTTACATTCCTCAGAAAGGCTCCCGGGGCCATTGTGATGAGTAGAGGAAAGTGGTCAGAACTCAGCTCACAGCTACTCACAATGTCAATAGTTGAGGAAGGTATTCCACCAAAAATACCAAAATCCAACGCGTTAGGCCTCCGCAATCTATCTTTTGGGAAGTAGGTGGCCGAGCCTGTTGCACAGATATTCCATGAGGAGGACATAATAGAGTCCCTGATCATAGGTCCACGTGGACATGACCGATGACAGCCCCATAATTGATGTTTCGCATTCCAATCACCAGCGATTAAGAACCGAGGACCAAGGGATGAAATAATGAAAATAATGTATAAAATATTATTGTGGCAGTCGTTTAGTTGAACAACATGAGTGAAGAAGTGCTCGCGGGTGATAATCGCAAATTAAGCGATTTATTAAAAGAGTTCGATTTGGAAAGTGTTACGTCTTTTTTACAAGGTAAGTGCCTAAAAATTATTTCTGTAATTATGTACATATGAATGTTACGTGTGTTGATCGTATGTATATATAAGTGCAGATATGAACATATGTATGTACATATCCATACGTTCATATTAACATTGGAAAATTAACAAATATATGTATATGTATGTATATACACACAAAGTATTAACGTACGCAAGTATACATGCATACATGCACATGCATTTGCTGCGCTGTCGCTTGTGTGTGTGCGTCGTTGTGTATGTGTGTGCCTATGCGTAAATGTACGAAAAGCGATTAGAAATTTTCGACCTGGGTACAGGGAGTTTCGTAGTCGGGTATACTCGACTAGAGGCTTCTTACTTGTTAGGCTTAACATTTGAATCATTTGCTTTATTTTTGCCTCGACACTATTGTTTTCAATCACCTTGCCATGGCGCTCGGCGTTTCGAGTTCAGTTTCTGCTATCTCATTTTCACTCCAATGCAACTGAGCTACGGTCTTTTCTTGTTTTGCCTTTTCTATTATTGTACTTGTCTTTTCTGCCGGCGTTTTTCCCATATTAGGCGTCGTTTCCGTATGTCGCTGTGGAGCGACTTTGAACTTTGCAAATATTTTTCATCAGAAATACACGATCGATTTTTAAAAGACAAGTGTTTACTCTACTTACATGTTTAGGACTGTTTAACTTAATATCAATGCTATTTGTAACAACTTTAGAACCAACTTTACGATGTTTCCGAGAATCTGTTATTGCATCAGCCAACTTTAACAAACACACACCTTGTACTTTTTTATTGACTCGGACGAGCCCCCAAATGTAAGATTGATATTGAAATAGGTTTATTTAATATATTATGTTCACAATAAAAAGTAAGCATAATGATGTATAATAGTCCTGCTATCAACTTTTGGAATAACCACTCAAAGAAATTCAACTTTACGCTGCTTTTACAAAAACCGACTGTCTCTCTCCCTGTACTTATCGATATCTCGACAAACGTAGTCTATTATGTAAATGTTATCGTACATGTTATGGTAACGTTAATTTAACTGAACCGTATGGATACAGTAATAGCCTACTACTTTACATGTATATACATACATATATAAAAGAGTTCAACCTGACTGACTGGTGACATTTGGGAAGCCCAAACGGTAGAAGATAGAAACCTGCAATTATTACAGTACCTTTTTATTATACGAGCCCCGACCACTATTAATTCGTACGGCAAGCTTTTTTACCC